>VCRD01005310.1:10988-35952 GCA_006783055.1 Trinorchestia longiramus
GGAAACTCCTTCGAAAAGCCTGTGTCCACTGACAACTCAGAATTAAAAAATTCAGTAAAACAGATGATTTTACATGTATGGGTCTACTAGTTTCTTACATACTTCAAACACTTCAATGCAATGATATTTCACAAAACGAGGAAAAAGAATTTCCGTCATTTATGCACGTTCACGTCCTTGCATCAAGCAGCTGTTGACGTTGATGCTTTCTAGTCTATCCTAAGCGTCACATTTTCTTGAGTGACATCTTTTATGCCCTCTGATCTAATATAACAGAGGCGCTAGGATCCTTTATTACAGAGCATTTTCATCATGGTGACATAAAGGGCATCAAGTCTACCATAAGTACGTCATAAAGGCTTGTAAGTAGTTTCATCAATAGTAGAAGTTGATGTCTCATCACGTATCCCGTAATAAATCCTTTCGCGTGATTTTTTTCTTTCTTTATTACACATCTCTCCGCTATGATCATTTAGTACGCAGACACTACATTTGGTAGTGTCTAATCATTCATGTACGCAGTGCCTTCACACTTCAATTAGGAACATCTCATTTTAAGTGCTTCAGTCATGTGAATCGCTGTGGTTTAAAAGTTATGTACATGCTCGAATTTGCACACTGGAAATCAACTTCTTTCATTAGATGGGCCTTAATTTTTGTTACTGAGAAAAAGGAGAATCGAAAAGCCAGGGAAATTATCGATATATTACCGAGCGAATATACATAGACGCACAGGCTTCTGCTAACAGTATTTGCCTAGTTAGCACGTAGGCCGAGCCATACACTGCACTCACAGTGCGGGAAAATCAGAGAGGACGGCACAGGATCAGCACCAGCAAAACCTTCCTCGACAAAACGCATAAATTTACGCGTGAAAATACAAAAATCTTCCTTGCTAAAATGCGTAAATTTACGCAGCAAAATACCTAAAGCGCATTTGCACTACACAGTACAATCAGTCGTAGAAATTAATACGGGAACAAGCAAGCGTTTTCTTTTTCGCTGGACAACTTTCATAAGATTCCATAGGAAATTTACCTTGACACACTGGGATACGCAGGAGCCTAGAAATCTAGCAAGTCATCGTAAATTTACGCAAAACCAAAGAATTATGGGACTCACATTCACAGGGGAAACGGAGATAGAGTTGGACATCGGAGTGTACTGTGACAGAAACTAATACACTAATGTGTAAATTAACACCTTCTCTTAAAAGGTAGCTCAAATACGTGTTGTTTTACCTCTAGGGTGTCAAAATTTGAGAATACTTAGCTTATAAGGTCTCATTTATAATTTCAACAATGACTTTTGAAAGCATTACTAATCACAGTTATGGAGGTCGAACAAATTTTGGTACATTGTTCGACTAGTAAGGAAATTAGTAATATGCCCAATACGGGTTTCAACTATCAAGGTTACTCGTTTTATGCAGGAAGCTTTCTACAATCCTCGTATAAAACTGTACCTCATGAGTGCCCCTGTGACAGTACCTCAAGGATGCCACTAAAATTACTTTTCGATGACCGTCCCATTGTGCTACTGTTCCCAAATAAAGTTCATTGTACATCGGTATTTTTTACGACCTCTGTGCCAGCACCCTCAGTAGTCCACTCCGAGTACCACTGCATGCGCGTGACTTCTTTGAGTAGAATAAAGAAAGAACTCCAAGACTCTCACAGTCACGCAAATTTATTGAAGAAGCCGCCGCTCCAAAGAGCGTTAACAACTCATGTTAACTGACATGAAGCACCCAAAGTTACGCTTTGTACGCGCCATCAAAAGTTGCAAGCACGACTAACATACAAAGACAATGCGACTCATAATTACAGTATTTTATTCAGGAAAAGCTCAATTGGTCACGTGCTTGAAAAAGCAATCGCACGGCAATGCTAGAGAACAAGGGCACACTTTTAGCACAGTGTTCATCACAAAAACTCACTTTCCTATTTAATAAACGTAAAAGTGTCCCATAAACTCAGAATGAACAGTAATTGGAAGAATAATTATCCAAATGATTTTAATATGTCAAAAAAAATAGTTTCAGCCAAAGTCTTTCTTTTCAGTACCAATGATATCTGAGCATCAAGAATTTCATTAACGGCACGAATGGAGATTTTGAATTTTGTAATTGTTCAATACGCAACTAGAAGCCGAGTTTTTTTACAGATAGCAAAGAAAATTTCCAAGTAACGTCTCAACTTATAAGGAAGTAGCATCGCCAAATTTAAATAAACGTCCTTGAAACGTTTTTGGCTTCGATTTTCAAGGCCATATTTCACTCTTCCGCTCAATTTGCAGTAGGCCACAGTTAATAAAATGTTAAGTTAGGAACCCAAAATTGTAGTTAAAATGAAAGGTCAGACCTGGCAACTTTTCTTCAAAACATACTTTTTCCTATATACTGAAACGCAAAAATACGTTCACAAAATTACTCTTCGCTGGGACTCACACAACCACTTAAGCGCTAAATAAACTTAAATCTGACACTGAAAATGAGGACATCTAGAAATTAAAAACAATTTCTTAAAAATTGCGCACTACCAATAATTTTCTACGCATCCCGTCAACAAGATGAATTTCGTTTTGAAATAATAATGTACATATGTGCTCAGCTATCTTCACGAACATTTGTGCGACAGTTCATTATCATCCCACGCTGAAAACAATGCCACAAAGCCCCATTTTTTCAACTAACTTAACAAGTTTTCTAACCAACAGAACATGTTTCCCGTAATAAAATCTGAACACCTCGTTTCACAACTTATGGAATCGAATCACATCTCCCCCAAAAATATTATTTCTAATTTCAACACCAGACCACAACGAACTCTTCGACGTCTTAGTCTTTGGGATCATCTAACAACCTTCCTCGCTCGAGCCTCACTCTGTTTATGCTATTATTCAGATGAGTCTCTTATTTATAGCCCTGCAAACCAGACAAGTTGTACTTCTAAGAAGCATCAGCGATAGTAAAAATAAGCTTCCAAATTTGCTGTTAACTCCATCAAACCAAAGGAGAATTCACGGTTTCAGAAAAGAATAACAGCTCGCCGCAACCAGTCACATCATGGCGTCATGGTCGCTCATTGTTGAACTCGACTATTGGGTGCGTCACTCGAAAGCGTTATGGCATTCCCTGTAATTCTTCATACAGTCTAAAATCATCCGAGTCCCTCGTTTTACATTCAAAGAAAAGAATGAAAACATCAACTCTTACAAAAGTTCAATCAGTCACAGAACTCACATGACTTACACCAAGCAACTTATTTCGTTCGAACCCCTTTTATAAAAAATTGTAACACACCAACTTGATTGCTATGGAAACCTTGATATAACTGCTAAAATTTAATTTTATCTTTAAGCTCAACGATTGATTGCACCTAAAACCTGTTCAAGAGTTGTTTGAGGAATTACCACTGGTACGTACAGAGCTATGAAAGTGGAATTTTTTTCAAACTTTACTGGACGATAAATCAACGAATGAAGGAGTGGTCTGATGCAACACCCACACTTCTCAGACGTTCATATATCAAAAACGAATTAGCATTATTTAACGCATATCTTTGATAGCTATTTTACGATAATGCTAATAAGTGTTGGGAAGTAAATCAGTAAACTTTATAGAATTATCATACTTATCTTTTGACCAACAAATACAATTTTTGAACTGTTTTTTTACGAGAGTACGCATACACCAAAAAATGTGGACGTACCAGATTTAAGATCGAAGAATCAATTGAAGTTATCATTTCAGTTAACATCAATGAATACCAAAAACATTAGTATCCTACGAAAGTGGTGGCCTTATTTCGTCATTCATCAGCGTGACTTTTCGACACAAAACAAAACAACTTCTTTTGTCACTCGACTTAGAACATCCCACGCATTTCAGTTCCTCACAACAAACTTTCCCATACTATCGGACAACTTACAGCTCAACACAAAATCGTATTTTCATGAATAGCAGAATAGATTTTTGGACAAGACTGTACACGGTGCACGCATGACCTCAAACTGTACATTGGCCATGACTGTACACACCAAATAATGTTGAAGCTGCGTCACAGCATACGCTGCCTCATATCAGACTCTCGAATAACGTGATCCTTATTCTTGATAAGGTTTCAATTATTAAAGTGATCCTTGCTATATAAAGTAGAAAATCCACGCAGAGGTTGAAGTGCCTTAAAAATGTCAGAAAGCTAATCCGCCTGTATTAAAAGATTAAAACACTCTATGAATACTAACCGTACCTACGTTACTTTCGTTATCCTTTTACAAAACGAAAACGACAACGTTCAGTTACTGCTCCTGAAAGACAATAAGTACAGTATGTATTGGTTTAGTATTCCGTGATTTAGAAGTTTTATGAAAGTGGAAACGCATTTTGTAATAAAGAATGTTGAAAAAACCTTCCCTCCAACTTTCGAAATTTATAGAGAGGTTTCCAGTTGTTGTGCCACTTACGGATTAAAAAAAAATTTTAGTATCTGAAAGCAGTATCGGGCATAAAGTAAAATCCTTCAAATCACACTCTTCCATCTGTTCTATTCTCAAAAAAATAAACGAAAACGTACCATTGATTACATCGTAAAATATTTAGACCTTTGCAGTGACAATTATTTTGGACAAATCGGTCACATCTACTAAGATATTCAAGGTGAGAAGTTTTAATTATATTAACCACCGTGAAAATACAATTCATAACTTCTTTAAAGGGTGTATTCAATACACAGTAAAATGAAGTAAAACCAAAATATTTATTCTTCTTCCCGTACTTCAAAAGGTACGAAAAAAGACTATACAATTTCTTTTTCTTAATCGAGGATAGAATTCATAGATCTCGATCTTCAAAGATCGAGAATCTAAGAATTGACAGCAAAACAACAGCACCACCAAATAGCAACAGAAAACACATTGAAAACACTTCACAGCACCTGCCTAAACTCAAACATTTACAGTGACACAACATAACCACACAATCCACTATTTCAAGTAGAAAACAACAAAATCTACCTCAGAAAAGTATCGTACCCTATTCAATAGTAGTAATAATAGTTACAGTAATAATAATAATAATAACAGCATCTTATAGCTAAGCAAAAAAGTGAGAGATCTAGAAACAGCGAGAAAATTATTCGGCAGAAACCAACGCTTAACATTTTTGTACAACCTTTCTTACCATCCGAAGCCAAGTAGACTGATGTTACAGGCTTAATTATTATGCATTGTAGCATAATAATCATTGTCATATCTCATTTTCTGAGTTTTGTATACGAATGAACTGAAAATCGAACTTTCTTTTTAACATGCGGATAAATTCATACTTCTGCTATAGATGAACTCGCACGTAAAATTCAGCACACATGATTTCTAGACGTACGTATTCTAAAGTAGTATAAAATTACTTACATATTTTATAAATAAATTGCACCGCCACAGGAACACAAGAAAAATCATACCGCAAATCCAGACAAATTATTAACATCAAATCTAATGACATTTTCCAGCACATGGAATACATGAATAAAAAATTTGTAGGGGTTGAAAGCTGTACTGAAAGTTATTTAATCAATTACATATGAAAATTTCATAAGATAGCGTGTGAAATCCTTGAACATATTCGAACTGTCAAGTGGAGGCCTGTCAAACGTGCCTGGCTGTTGTGGTAGCCATATCAGGTAGCCTAACTGGTGACCTTATCAGGTACTAATGGCACTATTGGCATTTCCACCTGATGATGCTACCACGGTTGACATTTCCACCTGATGATGCTACCACGGTTGACATTTCCACCTGATGATGCTACCACGGTTGACATTTCCACCTGATGATACTACCACCGTTGACATTTCCACCTGATGATACTACCACCGTTGACATTTCTACCAATGTCAACTTGCATGACCTACCATGCAAATCATACAGATAAAGGTAGCAGACGTACGGCGTACGGCAACACAACTTCCCTTTTTTCAAAACTAAGCGCTTTGAAAAAAGAAAGTTATGTTGCCGCATCCTGTACTCATCCAGCAGGGCTGCAAGGTGGACCTTTCAATTATCCGTAACAGGAAAACCAGTTCAACTGGTAGAAACAAACACGTCAAGAAGTGGGTATGAACAGGCGCACATCGGCAACAATGCATTAAAAAATACGTGAGGTCACTACAAGTAGTATATAGTAGTTCAACAAACCAGGTCTCAGCACAGTAAAAAACTTATTAAAAACCTAATATCGATAAGATAGTCCAGTAACCCTACAATAATGGCCATTTCGTGCATGACATTTTCGTGTTATCAAATATTTTCACTGGAAGGTGGTTTGTAACTCTTCCCTTGAATTAAGATCCAGAATATATAAAATAAAACCAACATTTTAGGACTTTTAAAATTTTCGCCTGTCATGCCACTTCTAAGTAGTTTTTGCTTTCCTTTTGTCAATACATTTTGAAAGTGTCACTGACAAACTCTGTTAAAAGCGAACGTTTGTTCCCTCTATTCAATCAGGGACTAAAATTCCTTGCTCACGTTCAAGTTGTATTCTAATTTCCACGATCAGAAATTCAACAACTTATCACAATCAATTCATTTAATCGGAGCATCCGTCATGAATTATATTTTACAAGCCATAATTTCATGAATGACTTCTTATATTTGTAGGTCACAAAACCATTGACAAGAAAAATGGTCTAAAAAAATCCACTGGGTACAGATTTCATGGCACGTTATATACAATAGCACAATACAATCTACCGGACACGATTACTTGCGTGCATACTTAAACAATTACTTAGACGCATTACTAGACATTTGTTTCAGCTATATTACGTCTAACACGGATGTGGAGCACCTACTTACGGTGTAGCACTAACATAACTGCCAGCAGTTCTAGTTAGAAGTATAAGTTGGTGACTAACATCGAGGACTTGCACTGGTATTTCTCAGCAATAGCAGTCGCTTGGTGACATCTACATGCCTAAGCTAGTCTATGGTGATTACATTGCTTTCGTACAATGAAACTGTGGAGAACGGTAGCTTGAAGATCAGAACAAGAGCTTCCATTCAATAATGAGAGCAGCAGTGAGGCAGTGCCGAGCAGCAATGAGGCAGTGCCGAGCACCTTTCGATTGATCCTTACAAAGTTTTGGGGGAAAATAGTCAGCCCTCACAGAGGCACTTGGATTCTTACCCTTACCCCACAGCAGTACAGCAACTGCTTCAAAACCGCTTTTTTATTCGGTAAGTCACCGATTGAGTAGCGTGAGCATCAGCACCATCCAATTTTCTGTGCTTAAAAACATTGTTTAGTAATAACGCCTCACGGCATACGATAATACGTGTTAAAAGCCTTTGATGGGTATTGGCATCATTGACATTCCCCTGCAGGGAGATACAGTAAATGTGTATTACAATCAATGATTCATGAATATATATAATTTGAATTCTGATTCTGAAATTGTTCAAAAAAAATTTAGGCAGAAGTTTCACGTATTTTCAACCATTTGCCAAGTAATTTAAAAGGACTATTTTTCGCAAATATTATTTTTGCAAGCGATAAAACATCCGCAATTATGCTCTGCATCCGCGTAAAACACATCAAAACTGAGGGAAAACAGTTATTTTCCCACTGACAACGCGCTTACTTCCCAGAGACATGCATAAGTAAATTATCTTCCCCCTGCAGGCATCTATTCTCCCTTAAATGACCTTACAAATGCGTTCTTCCCCTGTACAAAAACTGTACGCATATGTTCTTTTTAGAAATATTTCGAGTGATGGAGGAGCATACAGCAATCTTGCTCTGCACACAACAATAGTAAACGAATACATAGGTTACATGCGACACAGAGATAACATCGTAAGTTACACACGCTAAACAGTATAGTTCAAAATATACTGGAAAATGTTTGTGCTTCAAGTTGGACTACCAACGCCATTTCTACCATTTCTTAGTTGGAATACAATATACATTTTACTTGCGATATTCCTTTGCCACGATTTTCTAAAGTTTTATCGGTAAAAAATACAATCAAAATCAGCTTTTAAGTAAATCCACTTAAACAACACTCAGTTGCATAATGTGTTCATAACGGTGAATGAAATCAAAGATAACCAAAATTCTACTTACATTCCTGTTTGAAGTAAAATAGTTTTGAGATGAAAAAATATATTTGACAGACAAAGAGAAAATTTTACAGTATCCATATTAATGATAGTTGTGTTAATAGTGCCGCTTGAATGCTTAATTGACAGCTAAATGCACTTTACTTAATATATGTTTTCCATTTCCTACGTCAGAAAAACGAATGAGCTTTTGCGTTGCGTATCTAGACAACATAATAAAAACTGAAGCCGTGCCTCAAGAAACATTGACTGATGAAAACCATGATGGAACTTCTTTGATCATTTATACCGCAAATTCATCGCATTTCTATCCCATTACCAACCAGCATATGCCATTTTGCTTTTTTGACAAATATTTAGGCTAATCAACAGTGATGTCAACAACTGTAATCGATTGGTTCAAAAAGACCTAACAATATCAGCCATCTTGATGGTGCCAGAAGTGTTCAAAACTGAAATTAGAGTTTTATTAGATTAGAAATAAAAAGAAACTGAAGTCCGTACTCATGCAATTGAAAATCGCAATTACTTAATATTTTTCATCTTTTTGAGGTCACTAGCTTCTAGACCAAATTGGGGCGAAGGTATTGGCCAAAATTTTGATGTTGGCACTGGTCCAATCTGAACTGAGTAACGATTTATCATTATTTTCCCTGTTCTGCTCGACATAAGCTATTTCTACCACTCGAATGGGCCAAATAACGATCACAAACATGTTAAAGGGCCTCCATATTCCTTAATTATATTAGGAAGATGTTATTTTTACCCACAGAATGAACCAAATAACAGCAGGTGGTGGACCTCGACCACCTGGCGAGGGCATGCTGGGGCATTGCTAGATGGTACAGCGTTGGCATCTAGCCAGGGGGGCATCTAGCCAGGGGGGCATCTAGCCAGGGGGGTATCTAGCCAGGGGGGTTCAGCAGCCCTCAGCTAGAGGGGGCTTGGCCCCTCTCTTTGATAATCCAGCAATTAAGAATAAAATATTATTCAAATACATACAAAGGACTACTGCAGGAAAATGGTTGAAGCTTCTTAATAAACGTATCATAGTTTCTTGTGTTAGGATTGCAACGCACTGCCAGTGTTAAGAAATTTAATTATTTCATAAGTCATTTCTTTTTAAAAGCTTACTCTTCCAGAGTTCTGGGTGCATTTTGGGGCCAATTTTTGATTGCAAAAAACCTGGTATGCAAAAGACAACTGTTGTACTTCTTAACCCTCAGATGATTCCAATGCATATTTTTGGCAAATTGTCTCATTTATTTAATAATGACAACGAGTATTTCCGATATGTAAGATGACGAGCCACATAGGAAAATGGAAATAAACCCCTTATGGATTAAATGATGAATAAAATTGTGAATCTGCAACTAATTAAAAAAATTTCAAGAAAATTAGACTCGGCTAAATTTTTTTCAGAGCTAACTGCCGTCACAGTAACACATTCTACAAAAAACAGTTCTGAAGTACAACGATTGACCACATTTTTACTTGAGGTTCAAATCCCTTTGAACTTCAATTCAAATGTATAACATTTATTTCAAAACATGGTCATATTTGGCCCACCGAATGGAGTCGACGCAGCTTGAGTATCGGCTGGCGTAGTGCCAAATACGGAGAGACCCAAGCAAACTGTACAAATAAAGCAAGTCTCCATTAACACAAGCACTTCAAAAATGCCTCAACATAATCAGTTATCATTTCGAAGTATAGGATAATTTTCCCATAGAAGAGACGGCACCAAGGTTGCTAGATGATGGCTGGCACTCAGCCAGGAAGGGCGAGGGAAGGTAAGATAAAGTTGGCAACCCTCACGCCGTGGACCACGTTAGCAACAACATAGCGCAGCTTAGGCTGAAATATTTTGTGGTCCCAGTGTGACTCACCTCAGCGAGTAATTATAAATCAAGAGCTCGAATATATTTAGAAGTCGTCGAGAAGTGAAGTTCAATTATGCAAGAAACCGCGTGACGTCATTTTCAACTCAATGCAACTTACTGCTCATTTAACGAAATATGGCGTAGAATTATTTTGATTAAGAGTTTAAGAATTTTGTTCAATTGATAACGAAGAATGAAATTCGTTATGAATGAAGAGGTAGAATTGAAGTGCACGTTTAAACAAGATTTACAATTCATATCAACGCCACGTAAATTTTATGAAAAATTAAAAGAGTAGACTCCGTTGGATGATCGCAGGAGTTTGACTATCACTCAAAAAATGATGGTGAAGTTCACAGGTGACCAAATTTAGTGCTGAAAAATATCTCATTCGTGAAATCAACAAGCCTGCAAACTTAACTATTCTGGAAGGCCACTCGCTGTCACTACTCGCACTATTTGCATTGCTCGTACTTTGGGAATATTGACTGAAAGCTCAAGGGCCAAAAGAAATAATAAAAATAACAACTTAGACTGAAAATAGATAAGCAATGATACTACTATTCTGGGAAAAAAGGCATGCCAAAAAAGAATGAACAATCTAAAATAAGTGAATCTTGTTACATTAAATATAAAAATAATTTTAGGACCTCTCGAAACATGAAATAATTATTCTGTAATTTTGAGCCTTGACACAATATGCGAACATAAATCCTTATTAAGGGCGTTTACACGCAAAATAATAATGTCAAATATTGCTGAGAGCACGGACATCAAGAGAGCAAGAAAGTGAGAAGAAAAAATTTAACGTAAGATGACTTACATATGTTAAATATTTAAGAGTTTGCTTTGCATGCGTTGTTTTTTGCCCCGAAAATAATAGCAGATAGATAGAAACGCACTTCAAAACTGAAACTACACAACAAAACTTTATGAATACTAAACTGTACTGTATAACTGTAGTTACATACTTCTATCGTTGCTTTACCGGTCCATTTAGAGGCTTTTGTGCATCCACTGCATTGTTAAGAACCTGACCACCATTGTATTAGTATCTACGAGTATTGACTATTTCCTAACGATGTATTCCAGCATATTCATTATAAGTTTTCATACTTATTTTAGGGTGGTTATGGAAACCATAACGCATCATAATTTGATCGCGACCAAGAACTATCAGTTCATTCCATTCATTTAAGCTGATCAATTTGTTCAAATGAATTGTTTTTCTCAAATTATTGCATAGTCTTTATAGCATATTTCAACTTTCTATAAGCTTGTCAGAAACCTTCATTCCGTCACTGTCGTTACCGTATTACGGCATTACCTGCCAGAATTAAGAAATATGAATGGGAGAAACGGTAATTCGAAAACGAGTTCGCCGAAAATTTAATCTTGTTCATCCATGTACTTTTGCATTACGGTCGAGTGTAAAATGCTGATGAAGAACTAACTTTAGAAACAAATTCTAACATCTGAGCGGCAAGAAATTTTTCGCCGTAGCAACTTATTTAATGTACGCAAAAGAATACATACTTAAAGGAACAAACTTAAAAAGAATTACAATGATTCGGTCTCAAAATAAATGTTAACTAATTCTAGTATTTAAAGGAATACTGATTCGAAAAGGCTTTTAGAAAATACATTTCGATGTAAATCCACTGGAACAAAAAATAGTAGATACTGACAAGTTGGACACGTACGCCAGACCTCAGAAAAGCTGCATTTTGAATTAAATAATATATATAATTAATTTAATTTTGAATTAATTAATACAGAATTTTGCTAATTTTGTATTTCGTTGATCCCGAAACATATATTTATCATTCATTAAAACATGACTACTTGTTACCCGTCTTATTGAATATGCATTAAATGTACCCATAATACTGTACGTGATTACAATTGGCGTAACTATTTAGGTAACGAACTAATACCATTACGCTCATCTTATTCATAACACTTAGGTTACTTGGGCTACGCGTTGATGTAAGTCACTGAAACAAAAAATTTTTGCATAATAATTTAGTGATAAACAGTTTCACTTCAACGGTAGAATGATAAGCAAACCGAAATAATTTCAACACAGATGTTCATTGCAGAAATTCCTGATGGTCGAGAATATGCTGGCATTCCCAACTTAATTTTTGCGTTACTACTTTAAAGACCAGAGCCGAACCAATACAACGTGGATAGGAAGATAATGAACTCATATCAGGTCAACCTAAACTGTTGTGTGGCTCGTGTCATTTTCTGTAGCTCTGAGGCAGTTTAGTTTACTGTCCAGCTTCACACCTTGATGTCTAATGCTGTCGTTGCTCACTTACGAACTGAAAACTACTCTACCTGAAATCCACGAGTTGCTGGCAGCTTATGACAATGAAGTCAGGGACGCCCCTTACATAACAGTAAGGTAACGTACAGGGTGCGGCAACAACACTTCCTTTTTTCAAATGAAGTTCCTTTCACAAAAAGGAAGATTGTTACCGCACCCTGTATAACTCCAGTGGTATGCGGTACGTGCAATGCATAGGACACTGATTTCAGTATTCGATACATTGACAAATTTTGACGCTATCTGTACAGGCTATTCATTCAAAATAAAGTATCGCTTTAGATGAGACATGTCCAATTCTTCCCAGTTATTACATGACATTAATAATTTTAGATCCTACGAGTGAAAATAAACAAAGATGTCATTGAACACGGAAGTTCTTCTCTCTAACTTGCTCTACTTGTCAAAAACTGTGATGCTAATTCTTCAACTAGAAAGATGTGATGGATGAAAAATGATTCTCATTAAGCTTGAAAGAGAAATAATATTTCTTAATTCACCAAGTCGTCCATGAACAATTTATAAAAATAGTTCAGCCGCTTCCTTAGGCATCATTATAAAAGCCCTTTGAAGCGATATATGAATAAGACATTTAATATCCAAAATGTTTTGCTAGTCACAAGCAGTTTTTGCTCTCAAGGATCATCATTTTGTCTCTCTGACCAACACCCTTGAATGTCCATCGCTTAGTATCATCATCAAAAATCGTCGAGTGGCTCCTATTGTGCTAAATAAATGCCATCCAAAATACGATGGCGTATAAATAAATTTGCCACAAAAGTTCGAGTCCTATAATTTACGAGGCTTGTACACTCATTTTCATGATTTGGAAATTCACTTACGGCTTTTGAACGAGTTATAAAAATGTTTAAAAAGCAGTTTAATTTGAAACATAACAGAAATTCAGTGAGAATCATGGTCACGAACGAAAAGATTTACTTGTGTTTTTTGTTCTATGGATGAAACGCATTTTTATATTTTGGATCCCAAAACATCACTCTCCAATCAGAAGAGTGTCACATATCTTTCACGTCACAGAGTCGTTTAGTAAATATTCCTGTCCGTATTTGAAATTCTTGCCATGCAGTTTCTTAGGCAGCTTAAAAAGAAATAGTCACACCACAATTTTTCCGAAATCTTACCTCAGTACATCTTGACACTGTCAGATGAGTCAAAATGACCACTACTTTTACATATCCTGATCTCAAAACTGTCCCAGGAAAATCGAAAAAGCACCAAAACATCAGTTCCACACCCGTAACTGTCACACATGAAGGAAAACTTTTCCCTGAAGCCGGTTAGTGGTGATACATAACATCAAAAATGAGATACTAACAATAAAGAACGTTGGAATTCCGAGTATTTGTATACAAATTAAAGACCTCAAAACTCGTTCAGTACGTGACCGCCTGTCCAGCACGTGTTGGTGGTCAAAACGTGACATTACAAGTTCTTAAATTGAGGTCTCTGTTGTTGGAATCCATGCCTACTCTTTAAGTCTATGATTTTTACATCCAGTTTTTGTTTGAACGTTGCAACTTCACGCCCATCCTTAGCAAAAAGTTAAATAAATTCTTGTAGAGAATACGCCTAGGCTTGAAACATTTAACTTGAGGGTCGTGTTGATCATTTCTGCGACATAAATATCATTATTCACACCCTGCACCAAAGTCTGTTTTATAAGCACAATTTATAAAAATAAAAACGCTATGGAAATAGGTACATTTCATGGGAATAAAGACTTCATTGATGTAAACACATGATGGGACAAAACCGTTTTGCATACATGAAAACTCATTGAATCCAAACACTGCATGCGTACAAAGATTTTATTGACTTAATCGCTTTACATTTATTAAACTCATACAAAAAGACTAGACAAACAGCATAATTGTAAGTCTAAATAGAGAACCCCAAAATAAGAACTTTTAATTGTGAATTAACAAGCCACAAAAGGTCGGAGCGAAAAGTATCAAGAACGGTCACAAATTTAACACAAAGTCTTTTGCTGAAAGAATAATATTGCTAAACAATGAATTTTTTACTCTACTTTAGAAACTGAAGTCGATGATTTTATTTAATTTACTTCAAATAAAAAATTCAATGCATAAAATCGATTATGGTTTTTATAGACAAAAACATGGAACGGATGGCAAGTAACCCACAGAATAGTGAAGTTCAATACGCATAAGTAGGAACTAGAAAATTGTGTTCGTGCTTTAAACCTCGAATATTTATTCAAATATTCAATTATAACTCAAACTGAAATAGCACCTTCACGCTTCATCGTTTCCTGAAAACGTCAAACCCAGAAATTATGTGAGATACATGAAAAGATCAATAGTCTCTCTGTCAATCTTTTTTACAAAACACAAATTTGTACAATGAATTCAAAAGTCCTCAGTCTGCTTCTCTGTACTGACAAACATATTCCATCCAAAATAAGCACGCCATGATCTTGCAGGATTTTTCAATTCTAACCTTCGATTCCAAAAAAGTAAAAAAAGTAAAATAAAATTACAAAAAATTCACTACCTCATATTTTCTATCCAACGGATCTTAATTTATAACTAATATTTAAAAAAACCGAAAGCTCTAATTGCAAATATAGAACTCGAAAAAACTTCCACACATATTTTCCTACGACACGCACTTGAAGAATGTAGAAAAGCTAAGGAAATGCAATTCTTCATGATAAAATTTACAACTTAAATTTCAAATGGAAGTATAGTAAATCGTTTGGATTCATAATCCTGGTTGAGGACTTTAACACGTTATTTGAGGGACGGTTTGGAACATCTTAAACCCACCTGTTCTGTTCGATTTGAAGATTTCACACCAAGATCGCAAATTAAGGCTTCGTCTATCTAAGGGTACCTGACATTGATGTAAATATTGCAGACACAAGATCATAAAAAGAGGACGAACTTCTGACTCTCTGTTCTCGTGAATACAAAAATAACAAAACCAAAATTCGGAAGAAATACACAGAAAACTTCTGTCGTCCTCGTCGACTGCGGGGACTTGAAGTCGAGACATCGAAGGACAGACTGAAAACAAAACTCCCTGTTTCAATGAAAAGTATTCTCTGTGGAGTCTTATGACTCTCTCTCCTTCTTGACTTTGGGGTCGTCATGGGGGGCGGTAGGAGGCGGTAGCTGGGACCCCAGTATGGTTGCAATTTCGTTCTGCATGAAGGCCCAGGGAACAGTGGAGCCAGCTAGAGGACATCGGTCGCCGCTGGGGCAGTACACCTGCCAGAGAAAGAGGAACTGTTACCATCACTTTTTTCCACTGCATCATCATTTCTTGCACCACATTCTTGCTGAGCAACCTATTCATAGTTCTTTGCAATCGCAATAATTCGCAGTAACTAATCTGTAATTCCTTATAACCATAATAATTAACAATAACTAATCCATAATTATTTGCAACCATAATAATTCACCGTAAGTAATCCATAATACCTTATAACCAGAGTAATTCACGGCAATCAATCCATAATTCTTTGCAACCATAATAATTAACAGTAATCAACTCCATAATTCTTTGCAACCATAATAATTAACAGTAATCAACTCCATAATTCTTTGCCATCATGATAATTTGCAGCAATCAACTGCTTAGTTAATTTAAATTAAAACATTTAATCCTCTCCCAAAATGAAATAAACTACCCCGAAAGTCACTGAACAGCCAGACGAACTATCATCTTGAAATGAGGACATTTTCTATCTACTTAGGTTCTTATTTCCTTGCAAAACAACACCCATTATTAATATTCATTATATATTTTTATTATCACTGAGTGAATATTGAAATCAATTTCCTATCAATTCCGATACAATAATGAAATGTAGCACGTCCTGTATCACATGTACAATAACGTAACATAATAATACACGGGGTATTTTCTTTCACTGACAGAAGGAACATCGTTGTTCTCTCGCTCCGAGATTCGTTAATGCGTTAAATACATGGAAATATGTACGTTGGAGTGTAAAACTGCTGCTACTTTCTGACTTTCTGGGAAACATAGAGTATCCTGTATGAAGAAACCTAAATGCATGTACATACAAATGTATGTATACAGTATGACCCAAAAAAGGTTTACCCATGTGTAAAATGTCATAACTTTTCAACGAATTAAAATATTTTGAATCTGTTTGCTTTATTCGACGTAGAATATAATTGTTTATCAGTCTCTGCACATTTTTAAAATACATAGCCACTCCATAACATTTAATAGTTAAGAAATAGGCACCAAAATGAAAGTTACACAAGAATTGCTAATTAAAGTTTATGAATCCCTGTAAATAAAACAACAGTTTCTGTACATCGTTTTTCCCTTAAAGAACCTGTATTTAAAATAATAGAAAGAAAACCATTCTTTATTTAACACAATTCTCTTTACTATCCTCTTCCTTCCACTTGATCGCCATTCCTATTTAGGCAAACCTGGGCTCTTTTTCTCATGCTTTTCATTACTTTCTTCACACGATGTGGATTATCTTTTAAAATGTTAACCTCTGCCGTGATGCGCATCCCCAAGTCATCTAAATTGATTGGAGGAGTTGCATACACTTGGTTTTTAAATGTCCCCATAAAAAATAATCACATAGTGTTAAATCAGGACTTTGGGGAGGCCATTTGATATCATGGCTCACTGAAATTATGCGGTTTTGGAAGATTTCCAACAAGCGGTTCTTTAAAATTAGTGATCTGTGAGCCGGTGCTCCATCTTGACCCCACCAATAACGATTCAATCTGTTTGAGCCCCGGCTCACAGATCACTAATTGTAAAGGAAATCTTCCAAAACCGCTTGTTAGAAATCTTCCAAAACCGCATAATTGCAGTGGCCCTTGATATTGAATGGCCTCCCTGAAGTCCTGATTTAACACCATGTAATTATTTTTTATGGGGACATTTGAAAAACAAAGTGTATGCAACTCCTCCAATCAACTTAGATGACTTGGGGATGCGCATCACGGCAGAGGTTAACATTTTAAAAGATAATCCACATCGTGTGAAGAAAGTAATGAAAAGCATGAGAAAAAGAGCCCAGGTTTGCGTAAATAGGAATAGCGATCAAGTAGAAGGAAGAGGATAGTAAAGACAATTGTTTTCAATAAAGAATGGTTTTATTTCTATTATTTCAAATACAGTTTCTTTAAGTGAAAAACGATGTACAGAAACTGTTGTCTTATTTACAGGGGTTCATAAACTTTAATTAGCAATTCTTGCGTAACTTTCATTTTGGGGCCTATTTCTTAACTATTAAATGTTATGGAGTGGCTACGTATTTTAAAAATGTGCAGAGACTGATAGATAATTATATTCTACGTCGAATAAAGCAAACAGATCCAAAATATCTTAATCCATTGAAAAGTAATGACATTTTAAACATGGGTAAACCTTTTTTCGGTCATGCTGTATATGTATACTGTGTATAAGTGTGTACATATATATATATATATATATATATATATATATATATATATATATATATGTACACAATATGCGCTATCAGTGTATGATCGTGCCAGTGTATGATTGTAATACATGTAAGTAACAAAAATGCCTGTGCTTGAGTGAAGTGCATGTACGTGACTGAATTGACTTACGAGATTGTGGTGTACGTGCGTCATTGATGCCTTTACTTCAGATGGCATGGGACTTGAGTAGCAACCCAAGAATGGGTCAAACGGCTCGTTTTTATTGTCTTATTTTATTCTAGTCTATTCTATCACACACCCTGCCATCACACAATGTGGCACAATGTAAGATTACTCTTTCGAATGTAAGAATGCTAGTGAAATGCTGTTGTGACATCATACTGCCTCCAGACGTAGTGTACGAGAGGGCATCATCCTAAGGCCTGAGCTCACCATACTCCTCACACGAGCTCGAGGACAACGCATCGACATTGGTTCTGACCACCAGGATATTTTTAGACGTTTTTTCTTTCATTTGTTCCCGATGCACTGCCCTAAACTTGTTCTCAAATGTCAGAGATGTATACACGGAACTTGTTTTCTTGGAAATGGAAACTTAAGAAAAAGATACAATAAGTGGAACCGGTTGTTACGTGCGTGCCACATCAATGCTAGAAGACTGTTGGATCAATTTCCATGTGATAATTTGTTTTTGAGCTTCTTGATTGGTAGCCAAAATTGAAAGTAGACCTCTAAATAGACAACACTATCAACTTTACACTCATGTATAACGTTTGATGGTTTAACTATTATATTCGTGCATAATAAAGTTATTCTACTCGCAGCCAATATAAACGTAAGTGAGATAGATATTACGTTCACTATCTACCCATCAACAAGAACCCCGTCTATTTTTACACGAAGTTACCATAAATACGAACTCTGTCTATTTCTACTCAGAGTTACCATAAACAAGAATTCTGTTTATTTCTACTCAGAGTTACCATAAACAAGACTTCTGTCTATTTCTACTCAGAGTTACCATAAATAAGAATTCTGTTTATTTCTACTCAGAGTTACCATAAACAAGAATTCTGTTTATTTCTACTCAGAGTTACCATAAACAAGAATTCTGTCTATTTTTAGTCAGAGTTACCATGAACAAGAACTCTGTCTATTTCTGTTAATAGTTTATGCAAACCGAACGTAAATAATTGCACTTAAAATAGTCGACTTGAGCACCTAACAACGAATACGGTTATTTTGGCTACGTTAAACACACGTATTTGCTCTGCATAAAACATTCTACTTTACTTTCATCTGTGTTGTCACAGTGTGAATTTCAATTCGAGAAGACAAACTCGAATCCTAAAATTTAGACTGTTAATTATTTTCTTCTTAGCTCTTAATAAAAAGATATGGTAAACTACACAAGTTTTCCCAAGATAAGGAACTACTGCAGTATTTTTTTAGTTCATTTCATCCTGTTTTTTCCTGACGCCCTCACACGCAGTTCTTCTCTGTTCAGAATTCCAAAAACAAAAACTGACGCACAGAACGTCATCTGAACAGCTCTTCTACAGAACAGCCTCTAAATCAATACGTTTTTCGTCCAGAATCACAGCGCATCATCTCCAGAAACCCTGCTCTAGAAGATAGCAGCCACTTAGTGAGCATCATCTCGAGAATCCCTAATCTTTAAGATAACAGCCACTCGGTGAGCATCATCTCCAGAATCCCTGCACTAGAAGATAACAGCCACTCAGTGAGCATCATCTCCAGAATCCCTGCTCTAGAAGATAGCAGCCTCTCAGTGAGCATCATCTCCAGAATCCCTGCACTAGAAGATAACAGCCACTCGGTGAGCATCATCTCCAGAATCCCTGCACTAGAAGATAGCAGCCTCTCAGTGAGCATCATCTCCAGAATCCTTAATCTTTAAGTTCGTTGCAGACCTTCTAGCTCTAGTCACAAGACATCGTCTCTCTTCATCCTACGTTAACTTATTTACACAGAATCTTTTTGCAAAATAATACTGCTCTTATGAAGGCGATCTGAAAAGCCTAACAAAGAACTATTTCCCCGATGGAAATTCAGTTTCTTCATTGCAGGAACAAACAAGTGAAGGTAGGCATGGAAATTACATGCACATGTTTGCATCGCAGACACGGTGGCTGGTTGACCTCAATCTTTAATAACAGCCATCTATAGTATACATATCTTCTCAATAAAGTTAGCCCGTGCACTTGTTCTGATTCATAAATACTGACACTAATACATGGTGGAATTTTGGTGCTCCAAGTCATGCACTCGATAGCAACATACTAAAAAATATTTTTCATGCCAAACTCGACTATTTTTTATATAGATGCTAGTTCTGATAACTGAACTCCAAAATAACTCCCTCTGCGTTTCAATTTTGTTCAGCACGGCCTTCGACATCGGTGATGGATGCTACACTTAAAATTAAAACATTGTTTGCGATGTGAAGCATGTGGAGTGAGTGTGGACTGTGGACAAGCGAGCTCGTTCCTATGACCTCTCACAGGGGAGAATGTACTAATATTCCACTATATAATAATACACAGTTCGTTGCTTGCTTGGTCCGTCTCTCTGTTACGCTCTGAACGATTTTGATAGGAGGAAATTTGGTAAGGTATACATGTATTGTAAGCATTGAATTGTGGATATCAAAGGCACATTATTCAATGTGGAACTCCTTCGCAAAGCCTGTGTAAACACAGCGCGTGAAGTGAAAAATTCCGTAAAAAACACGTGGACTACTAGTTTCTGGACATAAAAATGAACAAATTTGACTCGAGAAAAGCAGTACAGAATTCCGTTACTTAAAAAAACTTTATTGCAACGTATGACAAATTAACATCCAAAATCAACTTCTGATTGTTTTTTGTACTAATTTTTCAAACAGACTTCAGATAGAATTATTTGTGTACGATCGAAATCGGCTGTTTCATTCATAATAAATAACTGAAAAAAGTATCTTGAACCCCTATTACAGCTACGAATTATACCTCTAAATTCAAATACTATTATTTCCAATTGATGTATAGTTACAGTCCCCGAAAAAAATAGCTGCCCACTGGAAGAAAATTCAAAACTTTTGAGACTGGAACAGGCTAGTCACTAGTCAAGTTATCTCGGTATCATGCACTTCAACCCACAGATGTTGAACTGTTCAATTAACTTTTGGACCGCGATTGCTCAAAATTAAATACACTGAAAAAATAGTTCTTGACATTCCATGGTCCCTGCCAAAAACGCAGAGAATGAAAAGTGACACAGCTACTAGAATGTAAGTCATATTACACCAACTCACTGGAATGACTCATGTATCGCAAGTTTGATTGTGTATACACGATGAAAAACTGGATCGAAGTTTTAGCAGGAAAATATTGCTACAATAGACAACACTAATTAGCAATGATCCAAAGTGAAATTTACAAATTAACAATTCGAATACATTAAAACCTCGATTCGTTGTTTACGTTAAGTTAAGAGTTAAGTGGGAGGAATTATAGCTCTCATCAATTCCAGTTCCACTGATCCAAATTCGGGATGGATCGCAGTTCCTCTTATTTACAATGCATTATTTATTTGAAGTCATGAGAACTGGAAACTCGAGTTTCTTTGGCCAATACTGAAATTAAGCTATGTCTGGATCACTGCCTTCATTCAACACAGACGCCACAAGGAAAATTAAGATACTGGCAGATGTTAACCCTAAAGTGAAAATCAAATTTAGAGTATGTATCGACACCAGTTATATCAAGAAGGTCAATATCGAAGCCTTGATCTACCCATCCTTTTTTAGAAGAAAATGCGAATGGAAGTTGTTTGAAAAACACATTCCAACCCACTTAAGGAACCAAGATAATTATCAGATGGTTTGACCTAACCGTTAGGTGATTTAGCTTTTGTGATGCATGCTGAATGTGATCACAACGGGCACGAATCACCAAACCACCCCATACGATGAATGAATGCATGAACAAATGCATGTAATTGAAATGATGAAGTGATGCACAACATCGATAACTGACCTCACTACCAGAACCTTGTCTCTTGATGGAGTCCCTGGAGCAAGGAAAGCAGAACTTGTGATGGTTAACAGACGGGCACTGGACGAAATGTGTGTCTTCCAACCGCTCGGTGCAAATGGTGCATTTTAAAGAACCTTGATTAGTTCCACCTGAACCAGTACTAACACCACCTCCTGTCGGTGGACTAGTGCTACCATTGGTGGAGGAATTGGTGGTGGAGGTTGTGTTTGTGGTAGAAGCAGAAGATGCGTTGGTTATAGATGCGTTGATAGAATTAGACAGAATCCCTGAGGGTTTGTGGTTGTTACTGTTGTTCGTGTTTGAGTTGTTGTTATTGTTGTTTGTGGGGCTTGTGGTGCCGTTGGCAACAGGATTAGGTGTGTTGCTGCTGCTGTTGGGGTTCGGTGAGTCGCCGCTGTTTGTGCTGCTGTTGCCAGATGAGTGGCGACCGTTGTTGCCATTTGTGCTGTTGCCATTGTTGCCAGATGATCGGCGTCGCGGTTCCCCTGTAAAACACAAAACACTCAATGTTAATGTAGATAAATAATGTTCAAGTTCTTTACTACAATAAAACAGATTGAAAAACAAAATTTTTAAAACAGCCAGGACCTGGTATAGCGTGAAACTTCACTCAAATTTATGCTATTAAAGTGAACTATTTTGATTGAGGTCGTTCAAACGATCCAAATTCCAACGACTCAATTCTGTGCACTTTCTTATAAGACACAAACGACATATTGCTGCGTCAGTAAAAACGGCCGTAAGCTCCTGGCGCTCTCTCCCACGACACTGCAGGCCCAGAAGTGGCACAAACACTAGCTTTTCTGAGCGAAGTTGCATTGGAGAATTATTCTACATAACCAAAGCCCCGTGTGTAAACTTGGGAGAATAAGTTTGGGTACAGAGGACGCAATTTACACACAATTAAAATAAAATGTGTAACTATCGCGAAATTTATGAAACGCAATTGTACCGTATTACAAGATTAGAAAAAAGCAACGCCAATTGAAAAAATCAACAATGTTTGACGTTTTCGAACGTCCATCAACGACGGGAATGTACGTTAATTTAAAAGAACAAATTCCGATTTCGTATCTACTCTACAGACTCAAACTGATCCAGTTGAGCAATGTCTACAAGTGTCTTGGAATGAACTTCATTCAATTGAGTACGATAATTAGGAAATAACAGATGCTTGCTTGCTAAAGCAAACAAGCATCCGTAAGTGAGAAATCGAATTAAAATCTCCTGGGAATTTTCGCAGAATGTTTTTATAGAGGAATTATGAACAATGAAAAATGCATTTTGTAGTCCTTCCACTTTTAAGGAATTCAGAGAAGTTTCTTGATGTCAATTTGCAATACAAAGCTGCATAAAAAACGCATATTCGCACAGTATTATAAGACCAAAACAACTGAAGGAATTACAAATGTAGCTACAAAAGAAAGCTTAAGAGGAAAGAAGCTTTAGATACACAAGTCATGTGCAAGTAAATGAACTAACAGACAAAAAATTAGTACTTCAGATCACCCTTGAGCCATATACTAATGCAAATAATGCTGGTCAAAAATACAATGACTAACAAATTAATGCAAATGATAAGCGAACAAATGAAGGCGAAGAGCCAGCCAAAACAAAGCGAACAAGAACAGCAAACAGCGCGTGAATAAAGGAACGATGTGAGGGCAAGAACAGTGATGAGAGCCAGGACAGTGATGGGGGCAAGGACAGTGATGGGGGCAAGGGCAGTGATGGGGGCAGGGGCAGTGGNGCCATTGTTGCCAGATGATCGGCGTCGCGGTTCCCCTGTAAAACACAAAACACTCAATGTTAATGTAGATAAATAATGTTCAAGTACTGCACTACAATAAAACAGATTGAAAAACAAAATTTTTAAAACAGCCAGGACCTGGTATAGCGTGAAACTTCACTCAAATTTATGCTATTAAAGTGAACTATTTTGATTGAGATCGTTCAAACGATCCAAATTCCTACGACTCAATTCTGTGCACTTTCTTATAAGACACAAACGACATATTGCTGCGTCAGTAAAAACGGCCGTAAGCTCCTGGCGCTCTTTCCCACGACACTGCAGGCCCAGAAGTGGCACAAACACTAGCTTTTCTGAGCGAAGTTGCATTGGAGAATTATTCTACATAACCAAAGCCCCGTGTGTAAACTTGGGAGAATAAGTTTGGGTACAGAGGACGCAATTTACACGCAATTAAAATAAAATGTGTAACTATCGCGAAATTTATGAAACGCAATTGTACCGTATTACAAGATTAGAAAAAAGCAACGCCGATTGAAAAAATCAACAATGTTTGACGTTCTCGAGCGTCCATCAGCGACGGGAATGTACGTTAATTTAAAAGAACAAATTCCGATTTCGTCTCTACTCTACAGACTCAAACTGATCCAGTTGAGCAATGTCTACAAGTGTCTTCGAATGAACTTCATTCAATTGAGTACGATAATTAGGAAATAACAGATGCTTGCTTGCTAAAGCAAACAAGCATCCATAAGTGAGAAATCGAATTAAAATCTCCTGGAAATTTTCGCAGAATGTTTTTATAGAGGAATTATGAACGCTGAAAAATGCATTTTGTAGTCCTTCCACTTTAAAGGAATTCAGAGAAGTTTCTTGATGTCAATTTGCAATACAAAGCTGCATAAAAAACGCATATTCGCACAGTATTATAAGACCAAAACAAATGAAGGAATTACAAATGTAGCTACAAAAGAAAGCTTAAGAGGAAAGAAGCTTTGATACACGAGTCATGTGCAAGTAAATGAACTAACAGACAAAAAATTAGTACTTCAGATCACCCTTGAACCATATACTAATGCAAATAATGCTGGTCAAAAATACAATGACTAACAAATTAATGCAAATGATAAGCGAACAAATGAAGGCGAAGAGCCAGCCAAAACAAAGCGAACAAGAACAGCAAACGGCACGTGAATAAAGGAACGATGTGAGGGCAAGAACAGTGATGAGAGCCAGGACAGTGATGGGGCAAGGACAGTGATGGGGGCAAGGGCAGTGATGGGGGCAGGGGCAGTGATGGAGACAAAGACAGCGATGGGGCAAGGACAGTGATTGGGGCAAGGGCAGTGATGGGG
>VCRD01005311.1:11014-35946 GCA_006783055.1 Trinorchestia longiramus
GTGTGTACAGTGCACCCCAGTGTGTACAGTGCACCCCAGTGTGTACAGTGCACCCCAGTGTGTACAGTGCACCCCAGTGTGTACAGTGCACCCGTGTGTACAGTGCACCCCAGTATATTGTAGTTTTGCAATTATTCATGTATCGCTCTATCTGCTTAGAGTCCCGCTAAATAATCCGAAAAAAACAATTAAAGACCGGTTTGAACATTTAATGATGGCTCAGACACCTGCCAGCAGCTCCGCAAATAAAAAAATTGAACATCACCATATTTAAACGCCCTACTGAAACTCTCAATGATCGTTTTCTTGGAAGTCGTAGCCATAGTTCATCTGCAGGACTGATTTCAAGGACGTAAAGCCGGCGTGTTTCCGGCGGTCATGTTACATGTGCTGCAAGATGCTGGCCTATTCCTCGGGTAGCACAAGGTGCTTTATATACTTAGCGAGTTATTCTTCCTCATGACATAACTGTTTTACACAACAAATAGTTTCCTTGAAACGGTGTTTGCTTTCTTTGAAAAACATTGCCTGCAAAAACAGCACGTCGCACTCTCCAGAATTTGAGAATTTTTTGGTCGGTTTTTAAAATTTTAACTCAATCCATGTATTGTTTTCATCGCTTAACTTATAACTAGGTAAATCCTCTTTTGAGAAAATAACACTAGTCACAGAGCCAGTCCAGTAGCAAGAGTCACTCTTCCTAACCTCCGACCACGACGCCTTAGCTGTAACTAACTGGGCCACTGGCGCTGAGTCTGAGGTAAGATTGATGCAGGGCTTCACGCTGCCCTCTTCCTGGCACTATCTCTCCTTCAATAAACTGCATATCGCTCTAGTCAAAAGGTCTTTTTTTCAGCGTATTCAACATTATTCCTAAAACTCAAGCAATAAACTTCTAGTAGAATTAGTTGAACGTTTCGCTGCTATTGAAGCCTTTATTGGAAACAGATTTACTAGAATGGGCTACCTTCAAGAGATTTCGCTAGAGCGCATCAAATTCTTTGCTCCCTGCTCCACCAGACTGACATCATGCAACTCACTACAAGCTTTGGTGGCACTTCTGGCGCTCTGGAGAGGTGACCTCTGCTTCTCAGGCCAACATCACTTCTTCATTTAGTATTAATGAACTTCACCGTCAACTCACCAAGAGAAGACTTTGCATAGATATTGAGCTTGTAAAAGTGAGGTCCTAATAAGAAAAAACAATAATTTCTCAATTTTAGAATTACTCAGCTTCTACGAAATTTAACAACCCTGAAATTCAAATTACGATTGTTTTTTTGAACATTTAGATTAGGGTTTCCAGTTAGCAAGATGGAATTCGAATTTACGATTGGAGAAACTCAAGAAATTTCCCTATGTTCGCTGCGACACAAAAATGGCATGCGTTGTCTTGGAGTCGAGTGATGATGCTGCGGGTGCCTTGCATCCTTATTATTAGAAGGAGTCCTCGGGTTACGAACGAGTTCCGTTCTTACGGACGTTCGTAAGCCAGTTTAGTTCGTAAGTCGGAACAAAGGCCTATACGTCATAGAAATATGCACGTATATACCTAAATCATATTAACTAATGATGAGAAACATGAACATAAATTTAATATAAACAAAATATAAAATAAAGTTCAAACAAGGGTAAAAACGGGAAAAACTACAGAGCGCGGAGATGACAACGAAAGCTACAATTCAATATGGTGTACTGAGTGAACATCTTCCTCGTTTATGCGCCGCGTTACCATGTATTCAGCCGTGCAAGCAAAACAACTAGTACTACGCTCGGTTCGCAAGCTACGAACGGATCGCCGTAAAGCGGATCATGAATTAACATTTTAACCGCATCGTGCGTCATATATGGTATACGGGACTTTTGTTATACATACAAACTAATTTGGGAGTTGCGGTCAATGTGTTAATAGGATTTATGGGCGCTCGTTCGCAACGGCGACTTGCCGTAAGTCGAAATGCTGTAAACCGAGGAGTCCCTGTACTGTCAAGACGACGTGTTTTATGTCACCATACCAGTTACTGTAACTACGAGCAATACTTCCTGCATTACCCTCTTGATGAAATGTCCACCTGAGATCAGTAACTACACATACCATGTGCATAATGTACATACAAAAAATACGTGCAACTTCCACATTATATTGATTAGAATTTATGAAACCAGGTAAAACACAATTACAAAATTAACATTTCGGCCGTAAATTTGACATCTATATCTATAAATATACGTATATATTTATCATGTATAGACTAAACTGAATGGATGGATACATTATTGAGAAGACGGCGCGATGAGGATTTGTTAGGTTGTCGAAGAATTGACCGTGTGTGTGTGTGCGTGCGTGACTCCGCTCATGATTTCATGCAATCCTAATCTCTAAAAAAATCCTAACACAAGTTAATTGTAACGAAGAAACGTATTAGCGGCATTAAACAAGTTGTTGAAAACTTCAACAATGAGACTCGCTAGTGGAGTCAAATATTGATAAGTTTTAATTAGTATTATAAATTGAAATAAATTTTCCGACACAAATTTTTCAAGAATTTTCGAGTCCTTAGTTTACACACTGAAGTCGCTGCAACGTTCAAATGTATGGAAAATGGCTTGATGTTTTTGCTGGACATAATCCTACATACAACACAAAAATAAAAAGTTTACGTATTTTTTCACAGTTGAATCTAACGTAATAAATTAATGTTGGCTGAATGCGATGAGTTTGTTCACTTAAGAATGAAAGCTTGAAAAGGTAAGGGATGCCTCATTTCAACCATCATAAATCCTTATAATTATTAATTATTGCAAATATTGAGGGGAATTCAGTTTATTTAACTTAACGTCTCCCTCTCCATGAAAATTGTAGGCCGTCCAGTTCTTCCTGTTCACAATTTTTAGCCGTAAACTTGACAAATTCCCTGCTGCAAAATCTGCACGCTTTAAGAAGACTGAAGAAATCTTGCACGCTATAAAGTTCTCTAGGAAAGCGGAACTGCAAATTCGCTCTAATTAATACAATACAACACATATTACAACATTCACTACGCTGAACTGCTTACCTTGTAAGTCAGGGTGTCTATGTCCACACGCCGCCTGCACATCCACACCTAACAGATCCGTAAATGTGTAACCCAAAATCATTTCCAATTACCTACCATTACCTATACCTGAAGTAAATAGAACATTTTGTTATGTAAATTGACAAAGAAATAAAATTCAGAAAATTTCTGTAAATTAAAATTACTATAAATTGTAATTATTGTATACTGCAATTGCTGCCAACTGCAATTACTGCCAACTTCAATTACTGTAAACTGATGATTGTAAACTGTAATTACTGTGAATCACTTACCTTAACTCCAGACGTGAAGTCCTTCGGAACTTGCCTACGTGCTGGCAGCAAAGGCACCTTCGCTGACATCTTGCTTCGCGGTTGTGCTCAAGTCACAAAAAATTCCAAAAACTTCAGCTCTACCAGAAAGAGTCACCGGTTCCCAAATTGGCTAGTTGTTTAATACACTTCTTCAACAATACTTGAATGCGGATGAATTACGGTAAAATTGATTAGTTTTACTAAAACTGGTCACACTAAGAACTTGGCAAGGTGATGAGACTTTCAGTATTCGAAATAAGCCTTGAAGTTGTCTAAATTATCTAAAACAACTGCTTAAGTAAGACCCGTTGTGTGGCACCGTAAGTATACCTGTGGATGACAATAGATCAGGTTATAGAAATAAAATAGAATAGAATCTGGCAACAGGAACACGTCGTTTGGTCCATTCTTGGATAGCTACCCGAGTTCCATGACGTCTAAAGTTAAAGCATCAATCACACACATGCACCGTTAGAGTGACATCGATATACATATCACAAACTTATCATTTTCTTCTTTAAAACATTCCGCAAGAAAATGAAAATTCGCTGCTAAGCTTTCTATATTGATTGTTCTGTTGGCTCATTTTTTAACACGTTGACTCCGAAGTGGTACGTATGTGGGCCACTTAGGTTAGGTTCTGTAAATTTTACAGTGCCTTCTAGTAATAATATGTACCAAGAGAAGATTTACACCGGCCAGGCAATCGGAGGCAACGTGTTAAACATCTACTTCAAAGCAATCATTACGATGCCACGACACTTGTGGATGAAGGAGTAAAGGTATTTCAGTTGACTCAAAAAATTTCACCTAACAAATGTTAACAAATGAAAAAGTATTTCTCAGAGATTTCCCACGTTATCATTAAGTGATGCAAGAGTAATTTAGATAATTGCCCACTTTAAGATGCATGTGATTGTGCGAGTCGTTAAATGTAGTTTTCTGAACATTCCGAGACTTTATTGACAGTGAAGCCACCCTTGCAACTGCATTATGCATGCAACTAAATAGTTCTCTAAAACAGCATAAGAAACTTACGTGCAATATAAGTATTGAAGATACGAGAATTTGCGCCCACTTCAGACTAACTAAAAACTAGGTTGGTGTTTTTTACGGTAAAGTTTTTTCCTTTTCTTCGGTAAATCTTTATATTACGGCTAAACAATTTCTCCATTACACGTTAATAAATTATGAGGTAGAATTACGGTAGCTCAATAATATCAATTCAATTCTTTCAGCCTTGCATAAAACTACAAAAGTAGACAATAATCCTTAAATTTAATAAAAAGAGGTTTATTTAAATTCTTTCGTACACAGTAAACTGACAAAAGTAAGTTCCTCACTGAACTTAGAATAAGCCATGAACTGTGTTTTCAAGTACGCAGCAGCCTTTTATACACCAATTGAAATTCTTCTCCACTTCACGAACAGAACAATGTTGCTTTCAGGAACTCGACATAACATCTGATAATGATCATCTGTCGCATATTGTTCTTAACAAACTTCACATCTATTCGGCCTTGCACTGCAACACCACACGCAGTACTGCAAACGCATGACGTCTTCAACCGTAACTCCGTATCTCTTTATCAGAGGAACTTAGAAAAAACAGTGACATAGATTACCGAGGCTGTAACAAAAAATAACACTTTAGAAGGCGAACGTCCTTACAAAAACATTATTTTTCACATTAGCTACGATCCATAGGAACAAACTGTTTCATTACGACACAGCGTACAGACCCGTTATTGAACGGCTACTCTAACGTCACCCAGCGTTAATTGTAGCCAGGTGTGAGATGAGCACGCTGGACTGTCCTCCTGTGGTCACAAATGAAACTTTTTGGTTTTAAGAAAAATACACAAAAATATTCTGTCTCTGCATCTCTAGGAATGATGCATCGTTTGTTGAAATCAAATGTTGATAGTTCTACCGCCTACATCAATGTTTACTTCTAAAAATAATGTACACGCGGTCTGAAGTGTATATATTGAGACCTCGTTATTTTTGTTGTCATTGTTCTCATAATTCCCTATTTCTCCTGTTTTTTCCAGCATTTTTTTCATAATTTTCAATGCTGCCCTGTTATTTTTTCGATTGTTATTGACGTTTTCTACCGACATGGACTCTTCAGATTTTCAATTATGACCTTATTGATTTATGGAAGTTATTCAGTTATATATGCGCAATTTCTCTCTGTTTGGAGAAAGTACCAGAAAATTTTAGTTATGAGCCTGTCTGTATTCGAAGTTGAAGTCGATGTCAAAAGCCATTTGAAAACGATAACAATTTTAGTCGTCACTAAACTAAAGGTTAATAATTATTGTAGACGTTAGAAAGAAAACATCCTAGCAAATATTATCAGAAATTATCGATTACAAATATTGAACAGCAAAACCATTTTCATTTTTAGTTTAGAGAGGCGGTTATAATACTGGAGCAAGCTTGATTTGAAATTCACAGTAAATTTTTTGAATTTCTTGACGATGATATGCTAAAGAGCTCGTGATTATGCTTCAGAGGCCTCCTACACTGTAAAAAGAAGTTTTGATACTGGTTTAAGAAACAGTTTTATACCGGGAAATGAAAATAGTTCTGTTAGTTAAATAAACAATAAATTAAAATGGTTCATATATAAGCAATATAATATATCAGAAGAAATTCACAGATTCTGAAGTTGATCCTTTCTTGCATCGCCCCGCCATCAACCCGAACTAAAGTTCAGACGACAATTATTGTTACATGACCTGTGGATTACCACGGGCCTGCGATGACAGCTTCACGGAGGTGGGAAACGTGCATCAGTAGGTACACAAGCAAAAGTCCATTGGCCCTAGAACTGGGCACGTAATTTGTCTCAAGTATTTATGAAGTGAAAATAAACGTATAATTAATTTAAATAATTGATGGAAATCTGGATGCAAGTTCAAATCCAATTTTGTATTCGTAATTCTTAATACAATTAAAACTCGCCTCGAAAACCTAATTCTCAAGAGACGATGATTGTCAGGTAGAGTTTTAGATTAAGCAAAAACATTGCAAAACATCGCAAGGAACCGACTGGAACATTTCAATGACGCCTCTCACGAAGTCCTCGATGTCATAGAGCAAAGCTATTCTAAGTGGCAGGCCGCAGACCGCTGAAACGAGCTACCAGTGTGCTGCGTGTTTCCAGGAAAAAAAGAAGCAAGAGCATAATGTACTGCAGTAAATTTTAGAGAATTTTTACTGAATTAAGCAGTGTTTAACTATCATTATACTCATGTTACAGGTTATTACCGGTTACCGGTATTACCGGTTCAGAAATATTACCGGTTCCTGGCTTTATGAAAATCGACTTGTATCCCACATCAGAAAGTTTGAGAAAGACTGTCATACAGGACTTCGCTTAATGTCGTAAAGGACTTGGCGGAATGTTATTGAAAACTTTACTTCATTGCCATTGAGGACCTTAGTTAATTTCCCAAAGGATTCTACTAAATTGTTGTAAAAGACTATATTTATTGTTGTAGAGCGGGGGTTTCCAACCTGGGGTGCTCGGGGTGCTCACACCCCCTGGGGATGCGAGACGATATTCCAGGGTGAGCAAGAAAAGTCCAGGTAAATAATTGGATATTGGCTATACGCTGGCATTTTTATTTCCTTTTGCAGTGGACTAACTTTGTTTTCATTTTAGAGTTAAGTATCGTTATTTAGTGGCCGTCACATACATAGCTGAGAAGATTCAATCCTTCCATACATTAAACGCGTTCAGTAGTTCCTAAAGTTTAGGACCTAAACTGAATATGTTTGTTACCGGGATGAAACAAGTTCAGTCGTCAGCTGTTTCTCACTGCCTGATCATTTTTGTTGTTGTATATGAAAAAAGTGGAATTTTCCAAGTATTTGAGAAATAGTCCTTCTAGTATTTAGTACTTTTTTTACTCCTCAGTCATTTGTACTATTTCAAGTAGGAGATTAATTTTTTGAGGTTTATTCCAATGTTAATTTATTATACAGGGTGTCTCAACAAAATGTACTCACACTTCGAATGACGAGAGATCCTTTATTTATGAACATACAGTGAAATAGAATAGCTTCGAATACAGAAGACAAATGTGATTAAAGAATCATGTTCACAAAGGTTCGAACGTCACACCTGCAACACAAAGAAGACAGCATGTTAGCAACGGTTAAAGGGTGAGTCCATTTTTTTGAGACACCCTGTATGTTTCAGTGCTACATTTGTAATTTTCTTTACTAATTATATTAAAGAATAGAGTAACGTTCTTAAATATTGTTCAGAATTCGCATAATTTATCCTTAAGGAAAAAATAAATTTCGGGGGGTGCGAGGTTCGAATGAAATTTCTTTGGGGGTTGGGAAAAAAAGGTTGGGAACCCCTGTTGTAAATGATATTACTTAATGAATGCTCCAACAGACAACTTAACATATAATGTCAGAAGCTGTTTACCAAGACAAAGAAAACGGTGAAAATTGAAATCCTTTACGAAAGTTCTAGCCGAAAGCGACTCAAATTTACTTCATAACAAATAGTATTATATAAATGAAAGAAAACGCGAGCCGACTCACAACTCAAAAAACAGACAAACAAAATAATTGTACAAACGACACTCTCTGCTTTCAAAAAAATCTCTCCAGCAGCAGCTACGACGTGATCACACTCGAATCCTAGGAACCCTCACGCCTCTCTGACGGAGAAAAAGCTTCAAGTGCCCTGCCAATGATACAAACTAGTGACGATTGAAATTCTAATACAATTATTACAAGTCGCTTCAATCAACCCTGAATCAAGATCATACACGATCTTTCTGAAAAAAATTGCATGTTTCACCTCACAGCTGAAGTTATGAAATTTCAGTTTGATTCTGGGCAACCGTGTCATTACACTAGACTTGCGTTGCTGGCTTCAATGATAAATTCCATTTTCAATTTTATTTAAAAGTAATTTTATTTCAGACCTGTTATTTACTGTAAAAAATGGGTATTCACATTTAACGGTTCTCAGCTGTGTGGGTTCATCTTTTCACCCGTATTTCAATAGAATTTTCCCATATTGGAGCATTTTTCTTCAATTGCAGGGTCACAGCAATTCATCTAAAAGCGGCCATCTCGCGTCTAGACAGATGAAAACGTATAAGCCAATGATTCGATGCACAAGTTTGAATATCATTACTCCATATTTTAATAAATGAGTCGAAAGAATGAAATGAAGATTCAACGAAGAACGAATTAAGGAAATGAAGTATTTTCTGTATCATAGGTCGTTCACTGCTAGGGAAAGGACAAATGCAGAACTGTAGGTCACAGATTAGAGAATGGTTATCAGACACGAAGAACGTTCAAGGATGTCTTGAAGTGTTGAAGGCCGAGGTAGAGTACAAAGAGAGCATTGTACGACTGTGGCATTGTTACTACAGTTTCATGAAATTCGGCGACTTGGAGTCAGAGACCTAAGGAAAATATAGAACGAAATAATATACATATATTGGTAGGTTGACATTTGCACTTATAAGCACATGGATCGATTGTGAAGTACAAGTATTTAACAAAAAGGAAGGTGTAGCGGAAGAATGCTGAGAAATAAGATCAGGCTTGTAGAGTTAATTTGGGTTTGACTTCTACACTAAGTGAACGAGCAGTGTGACGGATGTTGCATGTAGTCTACGGTAAGTTAGAGGCGCATGAACAGTGAAAAACCGGGTGGGTTGAATACAATTAATGGAGGTCTGAATAAGAGACAGGATATTGCGAAGCTGCCTAACCAGAGATGAGGAGAGATTTTAGAGTACCTGGATTTGGTCAGTTGCAAAGCATGACGAGAGCAATAATTGTTCAAGTTTTATGATAATATATTTATAGCCCCTCTATTACTTTATGATGTACAGAAACTTTTAAACAAATAAAAACTATATCAACTTCGAAATAATCACAAGGCATCTTCTCACGCTGTATAAATGTGTTTATGTAGTATATGAAGAACATGACAATAAATATGTTTCAATGTCAAAAGCATTACGTCAGGCATTTGAAGTATCTTATCTATTCTTATAACTTCCACTACGGCATATGTATAACAGCGATTGTTGTTGTGGTAAAACAATAAAGATTATCTCGCAAGGCCTTAAGAGGTTCTTCACTTTTCCTGATAATGTGTAAGCTATTATGAACGAACACAAGGTGAGTTGAGTAAACACAGCATCAATGTTAAGCGACGCCATTTCTTTCTCAAAAAACGCTTCAGTTATTTACTTAGACTCATTTTTAGGGTAAACGTTCCCATGTATTTAGTTTATGGAACTTGAATTAGAGCATTATTCGTGTGTTGTCATGACAGTCACAAGGCTGTGGCACCGTGATGAAGTATCCTTCCCCATGACTCTTATCGAAGCTTTTATTGAAAATGTTTATACATCTTTATTTAAGCAATTCCGAGCATTGTTCTAGCCTAACTGAACAACTTTAGGTAGACATATGTGTAAAAATTATAAATTTACTAAAAATATTGTACTAAGAGAAAGACTGAAAGGAAACTAAACCACATGCTATTTTCATTTTTATGTGGCAATATGGAATTATAGCTCATTTGTTATTAATTATTTATATAAATATGTAGAATGTTTTGCTTACTATTAATTGTACAATAATTGATTGAAGATGAGTTCCTTTCTCTCTCTCATAATTTACGTAATCTTGGTTTCCAAAGCATGTTTTTTCTACATGCTGTTTTTCCGTTATTCTCAACTAATGTTAGTTAATAGCTTAATTAATTAATGCAAGAAACAAGACACAATCGCCTTCGGAGGGGCCTTAGTTCTCTACACGATAAAATTATTAAAAGGTTCCCAGTTTTCAATGGCAGTCGTGAGAAGGATAATGAATACACACAGAAAATTTAACATGTCTTATTCAAATACTCACGGAAATGAATGAATGAATGCAATCTTTTGTATACGACAGCTGAACCGCAAATCTTATACTCTATTAACAGATAATCGCATTTCTAACTCTTAATTAACTAGGTGCAACGCGGAACAATCCAAAATTCAATGGAGACGTTAGCACTGAAACACGAGAATTTACCCTATCGTGAATTTCATCTATATTGACATAATATTACCCTTGGTACTTGTCATTCACGCTTGAGATTCATCCCTGTTGACGAGAATATAATAAAAAGATAACGCTCGTAAATGCCACTTAAATAAAACCAGCTATTTCCTCCCCATATGGCATTCCCCCCCAAGCGCACGCGTCTAAGCACACGTGTGAGATCTACTGTCATTGATCAGTATGATAATTTTACCATAATTGCCCTTTGATTAATTAATCCTTCCTCTACCTATCCCCCTTTAAGGCGCAAGACTTCCACCCTTACATTGCGATAGGTCACCATTACTTTCGTAAGTCTGACCTCCAAATCCCGGCATCTCACCGCGTCGCTCTGTTTTATATGAGCCTACTATTTTTGTTTCTTCCAATTTTTCTCTTACGCTCCTTCTATCGTCGTACTCGACTTTGCTTGGGCTTTGGCCACCTGGTACAGCACTCCCGTGGTCTTACCGTCTCTCCGTTGATGGTTTGTTTATTCCGGTGACCACACGGCCGGCCACCTATAGCTCTATGCCTCTGATACTTCGCACAATACATACACTTATATATATATATATATATATATATATATATATATATATATATATATATATATGTACAATGACAATAAACAATGTATACATCATCGCATTTACCTTTAGCTCCTCAGGATGTTGCGTTCAAAAAAACGATATTAATCGCAACTGTTGTGCTTGGAGAATTTATCGACGAGTCACTGAAGAGTGCAAGCTGGTGTAGAATTTTTTACCTAAAAAATTATTAGCACAAAAATACCATAAAAATTTCCTTACAAGTGGATTTAGATTCATTGATATGAATTTGAAATTGAATACCTTAACAAAATTGATAACTCACTTCACAGTTCTATAGTGATTCAGCCTCTTCAGTCCCAACCCTATGACATCTCTTATCTCTGAAATTATAATGAATATATATATTTTGTCTTACTCGGAGTGAGCGTCTAAGAGAGTAAGGAACTATCTAGGGGCCCAACAAGAAAAAAGGCAACTAAAGGCCGGATGAGTTCAATAAATAGCATTTAGTATTCTTCAGGGTGTTGGTTCTTTTTTGTTACTCATGACCATGTCTTAAAGCTGAGTACTAGCGTACTGACGTCGTGCACGTGAAGTACTGGAACGTACAAAGAGAGTTCATGAGTATGTACATAGAATCCAGCTCTGCAACCTCTGTGGGTGCTCATATCCTACTATAGGCACGATATAGTTATTTCATTGTTCGCTCTGTTGTTAGATGGTGAGTAGAGTTCTTAATGCGAGAAGATTTTGGTAGAGGTTAATGTGAGTGGTGTAGACTTAGATCTTTGTAGACAGAGTGAGCAAGATAGTTGTAATTAGTACCAGCAGGAAAAATGTGAGGGAGAGTTTGGCTCAAGATGTACCTAAATATAGGAGGCGAAACGGAAAGGGATACTGAGGGAATAATATAAATCTGTGTATTGTGCACATGTTTTGTGTGGTAGAGCTCTGTCCAAGTTATTTGTGATATACCCAGACGTGTGGCTTATATGACCGTTTGGGGGCCGGTAAGCCAATGTAAGGTAACCATAGTACTGCTAGCAGCCACCGTGGTCGAGTGGTCTGCGGCCTGTGTTTGGTATCAGGTCTCTGCTTCGGGCAGACAGACCGCGGGTTCGAAACCCGGCAATGATTACGAGCTGTTTCTCGTTTCGCGCCGTGAGCTCGCACTTATCGGTAAGCCCTCAACTCCCCGCCCATGGACACATCCCAGGATCGTCGCATGGAGCTCACCATCATCCTTACTCTAAGAATGTTAACCTTAAGAATTTGAAAAACCAATGTACTAATGTCTATGCACTGTGTACTTGATTGGAAATAAAAGTTATTTAAGTTTTTTTTTTGGTATGCCAAAATCAGGGGGACAGAGACGTCATGAAAAGCCGTGACGGGTCTGTGACGTGCCTACAATGCATCCAATCATAGCACACGAGCGACGTTCGTGAGTCATGATGTCGCGAGAAAGATAATTTCTGTGCACTGTTTCCTGTTTTGTTTTGATGGCTGCTCCTGTTAAACCTTACAAAAATGTTTTTACTAAAATTGTTTAAATAATAACAAACCCGAATTTAAGCTTCGGTATTCTATTTCCCGTAAAATTAATTTCAGAATGGATTACTGCATTTGGAAACTAACACTAAAATTTCAGTTAAAAAGTTATTTCAGGATCACATATAAAACCAACCGGAATATTGGTGAATAGAGTCTAAAGGTGAGACCCAAGAGCAGGATCGCCAGGTGTGTTTTTGTCTTCACAAGAGCTAAGTACGGAGTAACGTATTTTGAAAGGTCGGGATTGGCTTCTGAAGGGTGAAGTTGAAAAACAAAACAAACAAACAATCTTTATTTCCAATCGAGTACACAGTACATAGACATTAGTACATTGGTTTTTCAAATTCTTAAGGTTAACATTCTAAGAGTAAGGGTGATGGTGAGCTCCATGTGACGATCCCGGGAAGTTGATGGGCGTCTTCATGGGCGGGGAGTTGAGTGCTTAGCGGGTTGAGTGCACGGCGCGGCGTACGAGAAATAACTCGTGTCCATGGCCGGGTTCGAACCCGCGGTCTTTCTACATGAAGCAAAGACCCGATACAGAACACGGGCCGCAGACCACTCGACCACGGTGGCTGCAAAAGAACTGTAGCGACAGTTTGACATAGGACTGAGAATAATTTTTAAGAATACGTACATCGAATTTTTATTAATAAAAATTTACACGAGCCTCACTTAGAGTTACAAAAACCTACTCATAAAAATACAAGGAATTTATTGCAAAAAGTACGATTTAATTTGTAAGGGGATTAATTAATACGCATAATTTGAAATTCGGAGCATGAGCAGCGATGGTAATGCTACAGAGGAGTAAAAATAATTTTAAGAATACAGCAAATTTTTATAAATAAAAATTTACACGAACCTTACTTTGAGTTACTAAAAACTACTCATAGAAATACAAACAATTTATTGTAAAAAGTGCGATTTAATTTGTAACGAGATTAATTAATATGCAATATTAAAAATAATCGGAGCATGAGCAACGATGGTATTGCTACAAAACTGCTGCATTAATTATATCAGATCTAAACTCATCGTTTGAAGTGAATTACTTTCAAAGATTTTTTGGCAGCTCACCTAGAGTCCTATCTATAGATAATAATATAAACACGAGTGCAATATTTATAATTTGTAACCTGGCAATACGCATTTCGCCTCATGTTATCACAATTAGCAGCAGAAATACTCACCAGCACCAGAATAATAAAATTTCAGGAATGTCGGCCTTCTATATTCACTTATCGATTGTAAGAATGGGCGATGAATATTTATCACTAATAGTCAAGAGAAAAAATCACCATTCGTTGTTCCAATCATAAATAGATATTTTCCTTTGCATTAGTATACAAATCTATTGAAAGACTCGTTTGCACTAAAAATATTACCTGCCTAAAAACATTCGACGCCTCTATTGTTGGTTTTTGTTTTAATTTTTTATAGATGGAATATAATAATTTTTTACATTGACAGTTCAAGGGAGATAAAGATTAACAATGAGGAAATTCTATAAATATTTGAAAATTATTTAAGCTAAATCCTAACTGATATAACATGATAAATATACATATCATACTAGAAAATAGACATACCAGTACTTTTATAGATATTTTTACAATTGCTTCTCAATGTTTTTGTCGTTTTACAATTCTTTTGCAGGTTGTGTCATCCCGTCAAACTTCATTATTGGAACCGAAGAAAAAGACAACAAAAGCATAAAGCAAATGCCAGTATTGTGATGCCAGCGGAGGAGGTGTAATGATGTCTTGATAGTTATTTGCCTGAAGTATGGAAGAAACTAAGATTATATATCACATAGATGATGAAGAAACTCCGTACCTTGTCAAAATTCCCAAAGCCCCGGAGAAAGTGACACTCGGGGATTTTAAAAATGTGCTCAACAGACCTAATTACAAGTTTTTCTTCAAGTCCATGGATGATGATTTTGGGTGAGAGTTATTCTTCCTTGAATTTAAGCCTGACTAGATATAATTTTGTGATAATTTTGATGTATTCTCCTTTAATGTCTCTTACAATTGCTACGATGATTGATGAGTAAACTGCAGTTGAAATGTTTAGGCTAAATAGTGTACATTTTATTACTAGTAATAGAGTGGGTTTTCATATCTATGTGGCCAGGTAATGCCACAACTGATGGATTAAATCTGTAGTCTTCTTTTGATGGGTGGTTCCTTTACCAGAGTCAGCACATTTTAGGTGGCAGTATGTGTATTGTATTTATGATTTAGTTTGTTTCAGTAACTGTTTTAAGTATTACATTATTTTTCATGTCTTATAAAAACAAAAGGGTTTATAGATGACATTTTTTAAGGTGTTTCCTATAGGGAACATCTATTAAAGTTTATTCTAATTTGGTCCTGTGTATCTAAATAGTAATTAAATTCTGTGAATAATTATTCTGTAAACCCAGTACATAATCATATTGTAAATTTAAATAATCTTTAGATATAGCTGAGTAGGGTGAATAGTTTTCTCCAAAGTAAAGGAGTAGTAAAGATGAACAACTTGGTATCAAAATAAGGTGCATATATTCATACTCTCAAAAGTATGATTAAGCCAAATATTTTAGTTGGTTTAATTAATTTTTCTGCACATATTTTGGTAGTTAGTATATGTGTCATAGACTTCAATGTAGGTACCAGTCTTTCTACTAACACCATGTTGCAGAGTGTGGTAGTATATTTTTTATAATAAATTGATGCTTTTTATTAGAATGTAAACCATTGCCAGTAAGCAATCATTCCTTTAGTAAAATTGGTATTGTTTTCATGCAAATATTTTTCAAGTTCATGTTTAAAATGCATAGCAATAAAATTAATAACCATTTGTTGGGATTTATTGATATTTGAACTATAAATCAAGAAGTTAGAAATAAATGTTTCATATGTTGCATAAAAATAATTAGATTGATAGGTAGAGGTATGTATATTTTTGAGGTTGTGAAAACTTTTCAAATCAATTGGCTAATGTATGTTCAAAAACATGAAGCATTTAGCTCACAATCATCACTTTTCTTAAGACTTGCACACCAGAAATGGATTATGCAGTTTTATAAAGTTCTTAGTCTTCATGGGGCTTCCTTTTGAAGTCACTGTGAATGACATGTTGTCTGTTGGAAGTGATACTTTATAGTATTATTTTGAATAGTTTCCTGATGTGATATGTTGATTGAGATATAATAGTGAGAAAAATGTAATTATATATTTACTGAAAACCTTAATGTTAGCAACTAAGTGCTGATAGTGTAGCTGTCTGTATACATATGCAGTGTATATGTATGACCATTTAAAACTTATTACTTGTGACTAACATTCATGTATGTTTCCAGAGTGGTGAAAGAAGAAATAGTAGATGATGATGCTCCACTTCCAGCGTTCAATCAGCGAGTTGTATCTTGGGTGAGATATTCGTTGGGAAATTTTATTGGAAGGCAATTTTCTTGTTGATAATTTCTTACCAAAGTAAATTTATATGTGTTCAAATTATCTAGCATTTATTATTTTTGACAACCCTTAATGTTTGACAGTGTGAGGCAGCCTCTAATTAACTGTTGTCATTACAGTTATTACAAATGATTGAACTTGTGTCTTTGGGTGCTCTGAATAGAATTGTTCTTCCATTGACTGAAGTTGGTTGAACAGTTCATGAGCCTAAGAGGGATGTCCTTCATTAGATGCTGTCATCCTACAGACATGCCATAAGATTCCTACTGCTCATTTGAAAGCTTCAGCTCTAAAATTCTGTTTCAAGTTTAGTTTTGTTTCTTTAGGCTTTTCTTTTTTCTTCTTTCTCATTTATGTTATTGTTATTTGAACTATTTCTTTACTGGGTATCAATTGAATTTTATCTTTCCCTAATTGAATCTTATCTCTCTCTCTCTCTTTCTGCAATTGAATTTATCTTTTCCTAGTTGAATGTTATCTTTTCCTAATTGAATTTTATCTTTCCCTAATTGAATTTTACCTTTCCCTAATTGAATTTTATCTTTCCCTAGTTGAATTTTATCTTTCCCTAGTTGAATTTTATCCTTTCCTGATTGAATTTTATCCTTTCCTGATTGAATTTCATCTTTCCCTAATTGAATGTCTCCTTTGCCATTTAAATTTTTCATCCAGTTGAAGTTCAGCTGTGCTATGTGAGCTTAAGATTTTGTTTTCCATTTTTATCAACTCTTTGACATCTCATCTTAGAATGAATTATATTATAAAAAACTGGTTGTGTTTTTTAATGGGCATCAATAATGGTCATCAAAATGACATACAGTGGAACCTTGAGGTACAAATTTAATTCGTTCCAGCACTGAGCTCGTATAGCGAATTTCTCGTATCTAGAACAAACTTCCCCATTGAAATTAATAGAAATCCAGTTAATCCATGCTGCACCCCAAAAATATCAACATAAAAATCAATTTTCATAACAAATAACATTGATAAATAATATATACCTATTCATCTTTAGCCAACGTACTGAGTTTTTTTCTGAGAAGGTCCAAGTACAACATCTTAGCCTAAGCTCAAATTATAGTTTCTGATGCTGACTTGCCTTTTAGCTGTTTCTTCTCAATTCACACCAACAACAGCTTCTCAACATCTAGGAGTTTTGGACGGTGCTTGAAAATCACAGTAACTCCTTTGGCCGTTTCAAGTTTCTTAATTTCTTTCATCTTTAGAATAGTTGATGTTGGACGGCCGTAAAAATTCGAAAGTTCCGTTACTCTAACACTACTCTCATGTTTATGATTTCTTTTTTATTTCGATGGTCATGGCTTCTTTTTTTTTGCAGCACTATCTGAGGCAACACTCTTCTTGGGAGGCATCATGGAATAGTTATTTTTACATTAAATGTAAATAAAAAAAACGATGAAATCACAAGCGCACAAACGCGTAGATCCTCACGCTGTGAGAGAACAAGGGACACTGATTCACAAGGGGTGAATCAGGGTTGAGGCGGTTCGGGAAACACGCGTCACGTATACCCATAGTCTGGCTCGAGGCGCGTTGCGCGAGCCAATGATCGTATTTAGAGCAGAATTTTTCGCTCATACTTTCCTCGTATCTTAAATTTTTTGTATACAGAGCTGTTCGTATCTTTCCTATCGTATCTTTCACTCTATCTGTTTGAATAGTAAATGGAACTTATGACCGCATCTCATAATTTCTTTTATTTATGCCTATCCCATGTTACCCCTTTTCTGAGCTATGTATAATGTATTACTGAATCACAGTAACAATACCTAGATATGGGAAGCATCATCGCCAGCTTGGTCGACTGGTGAGCGAATCCGCTTGCGAGCGGGAAGACCCGGGTTCGAATCCCGCTGCCGCCATGGTTGACGCGGCTAGAATTACGGCATGGGACTTGGGTAACCGAATAATTATCGAAGTGATTATCCGACCCAAGAATGGGCCAGAAGGTTCGTTCCTATAGCCTCATTCTATTCTATTCTATTCTATTCTATATGCTGCATTGTTTTGCACTGTGGGCAGATTGTGTCAGCAGATACGAGTGTGGCTGACAGCTTGTCACAGTGTGGAGAGGAGGGAGCACCCAAGCATCAGACTTACCAGTAAGGGGTTTTCTTTCAAGTTGTGTGGAATTTTTTTCACCTTCAGAATGCTTATTCAACTTTTTGTACAGTAGTTTGGTTCACCACTAGAGAGTTCTGTGTTTTTAACCAAGTATGTGGGATTGCGTGCCACAAAAGCAAAGATGCCCAAAACAAGTTTTCAGTAATTGCCGTGCAGAGTTTGTTTGCAAAATGAAAATTTTCATAATAGAATTACAGGAAGTCCTCGGTTTGCGGCATTTCAACTTACGGCAACTCGTCTTTACGAACGAGCTCCCACAAATTCTAATAATTCATGTTCTGCTTTACGCCGATCCGTTCGTAGCTTGCGAACCGAGTGTTGTACATACTAGTAGTTTTACTGGCGCGGCTGAATACATGGAAACGCGGCGCATAAACGTCAAAGATGTTCACTCAATACGCGATATTTGATTGTCGCTTCCGTTTGTTATCTCCTCCTCCATAGTTTTTTTCCCCGTTTTCAACCTTGTTTGAACTTAAATCATGACTTCCAACGTAAAGCTGATGCAAATGATAGTAGTGCTTCGAAGAAAAGGAAAACCATCACCATGGAACTTAACTTGGACATTATTAAGCGCTCAAAAGAGGGAGAAACGCCGACGATCGTTGGTAAAGCTTTGAACTTGAGCCGTTCGGCGGTCGATACGATCGTAAAAGGCAAAGAATGAATTCTTGAACATGTTAACACTATATTCTGCTTATATTATATTCATGAACATGTTCTTATCATTAGTTAGCATGATTTACGTAAGTACATATTTCCGTGAAATATGGACCTAAATTCCGACTTATGTACCAAACCGGTTTACTAACGTCCATAAGAATGTAACTCGTTCGTAACCTGAGGACTCCCTGTATGTAATTATCAATGTGTTTCTGGTCCCATTTTGTAGTTTAACTACTAATTAAAGCTTGTCTGTTTACCTGAAGAAATGTATTTTTAGGTGGAAGCCTCTTTGCCCTTGTGGCACGAGCCACATGTCAGTTTCCTAAGAACCCTTTCCTCTGCTTAGGTACTTCATTCTTTCTTGTATTCTTATAGCCATGGCTTAGATCTTTTTATTCTTTTTAAAATAGGTAAATGGGTCTTGCGTTGCTCCATTTAATGGTTATCCAACTGCAGGAGTAAGTGAAGAGAATAACCAAATATGTCTGACGAATTAATATCACGTGTAAACCAAAAAAAAAAATTTCTTGCATCAAAGATTATGTGATGGAATCTCTAATTAACAATGAATTTTAATAAAGTGGCAAAATTTATGTGAGAAGTTTAAAGTGATTTAATATTTCATGTTTTTTTGAGGAATTTTTTGTTTCAAATGGAACTCGGAGATGTAATGCAACAATTGAATTAACAAATTTACTGTGTAATTGTACATTGATAACATAAGAACTTTTAACTACCCATAAGCCTAGACCCATGGGCTGTGCTCAGATGTCTAACACGCTGTGTGTATTATATATTTATTCACTTGAATACATGCACATAGCCTCATTATGATATGCAGGAGCAGCGGCGGCGAGAGTGGTGGAGGAGGCGGTCTGGACGACACTACCTGCACAGAGACAGAGAGCGTTATCTCTAGCAGACGTGGTGCGTTACCAACCATTACTTTTGATCAGTTCATTACCGCCGCGTGTTGGTCACTTTCAGTTACTTTGTTTTATCAATTCTGTTATGAACATTGTTATTAATTATATGTTTGATCTGGAGATGTTGGTGGCGCGAGGTGCTTGTTGTAATCTGTTGCAATACATAGGGGCTCACGTGTCTGTGTCTGGAAGTTTGCGGCAGCTAATTCAGTCGATGTTTGTAAGAATTTTCACTTTGGTAGCAACTATGAAACTTGAGTGGCAACCCGACAGTGAACCAAACGATTTGTTCCTGTTGTTATATTTTATTCATATGTGTACTAAGTGAGTTTTATCTTTTCCAGACCGAGGTCACATGAGACCGCCGCGTCTCCCTAAGTTTGACAAGCCACAAGAACGACCTTTTCCTGACAGTGAGTCTTGTGAAGACTTGCTTTCCTGGGACTTGTATACCTGCACCATGAGTTGTTTGTGTGACTGAGGGCTATACTGGAACTGATGTGTGGACTAGTGAACTGGGTGCTTTACTAGTACTAATAGAACCATTCTAGTGAGTTCTTCATTTAAACCTCTTGCTCTGCTGGTGCAATTGAATTAGATTCTATTAAGTCATTTTTATTCGTAGTAGCGTCACTGCCCCATCGATGTATCACGTGACGCTCATCTATTTCTAGCCACTCATAAAACTGGACCTTACATCTGACATGTTTTGCTTTGCCTGTAACTTCATCATTTCTACCAGACACTCATCACTTCCCCAACTCAGGATGGGTTAGTCAAACGTTAGTGTTCCTTCAGCATGTCTGGAAAATATAGCTTCTTGAAATAAATAGGATATACGTACTTGAAATTTTTGTCCTAGTTAGCGTCTGTCAGTCTTCGTCTGCAGCAACTAATGGTGTCCGGTGCCAGTGACCTACATTACATACTGCAGAGACTGCAGTACAGGTCATGTCGGTCCGTTTTTTGGTTTAGTATCGATTTTCAGTCGGAAAGAAAATTCACGTGCCTTTCTGGTGAACTCTTTGCGTACAATCGCTTTAGTTTAGGTTTCTACTTTTTCCCTTTTTTATGAGTATGAGATTATCTCTGTAAGCGCACGTATGGTAAAAATCGCTGAAGATGTCGTCTTATTCATCATCTGTTCTTCATAACCTAACCCATTGGTACTGGACACCTGTCTTCTCATGTCATGTTCTTAACACATTCTCTGGTATTCATTTAAAAATCCTTCATTGCGTGCAGCAGTCACCCACCTAATCTAAACTCTAAACATAGTACATACCACCTCTGCCAACTCTCCATTATATGCCCTCAGAAGTAAAGTTCAATGCTGGCCAAGAAAGTATTTTTTCTAGTCCGTGATTACTCTTCTGATGCCTGTATGACGGCCTCACCTCATCCTGCTACTGTCTACTTCTGTGTAAAATCCCTCTGACCTAAAATCTTCTCTCTCCAGTGCTCGTTTAGTGGTTGTCATCAGTTAAAATTCTGACATCTTTGGCCACAATATCAAGCCAAACTTAACAGAAATTGGTATGCGAGACACTATTTTACCTTAAATGAACTTTTGAACTTCTCTCTTAAATGTTCTGCTGTGTTAGAATAATAATTGTATGGTGACCAGGAATGCGAGTCAATGGACACAATGGGCCTGGAGGCAGAGGGTACGAGTCATCCTCCATGATCAGCTCGGACCTCGACACCACTACCTTCTTCGATTCCGACGATGACGCTTCCAGTAGAATAACCGCCACCACCACAGGTGATAATGTTGTGTAGTCAGCATTATAGATAAGTCAGTTGAGGCGGTCTCGCGCGAATGTACAGGGCACAATCGTCTCTGTTCTGTACCAGTTACAATTTATTATTCGCATGGTGGGAATTGCAAATATTTTTCTTTGATTTTAATGTTGAATGTCTCTGGTGATGATGCCTATAGGAAAATGGGAACAGGACTGCGACCTACTCAGATAATAGGCATTTGGAGTACAATTACCTATAATTCATAAAAGAAGGAGTATTTGCTTTAGCGGCTGCATTATTGGTTTGGTTCGTCACATTTAAAATAGCCATTGCCACTCGTGACCAAATGTACAACATTGTTGCTGGGCATTTGGACCTCTAGTGTGTGTTCCTGTAGAATCTGGTTAGGCTTGAAGAAAATTAACAGCTGCAGTTCCTTATCCAATTGGACAATTCAAGTATCACTCATTGAAGCCCCTTTTTTCACGCGTTTCTCGATTTGAATGTTTTAGCTGCAATGGCAGGAAAAATCTAGAAAATTTTCGCTGTACTGTAAAATTTAAAAGGAATTTGTGTTCAGGCAGTTCAAGTGTGTCACAAATCCACGCTCGCAACCGGCGTAAGAAGCGAAGGCATCCTGGAGGTCCAGGAGGAAGCCATCGGCACCCCCACCACCCCCACCACCACCAGGCTCTGTCCCATGCCTCTAGCATCTCCTCCATCACTGACAGCACCATGTCCCTTAACATCATCACGGTCTCCCTCAATATGGACTCCGTTAATTTCCTGGGTATCTCCATCGTAGGACAGTCGAGCAAAGGAGGGGATGGAGGCATCTATGTTGGCTCAATCATGAAGGGGTGAGCTTGGGATCAGCTTCAACATCGAGGAAATAATTATTTAATTAGATTGCGTTGCTCAATTGTATTACTGGTGTAACTGCAAGTTGGGTTTAGGTAACGACGTGGGTGGTCGAGTATAGGGGGTTGTGAAAGGGTTCATTTTGGATTCGTCAAAAAATACGGGATACACAGAATTTTCTCTTTATGAGAATAAATGAATTATTGAATTGTAATTAATGCCACGTTAAACCCTCCATAAATGTGGTAGTGGAGACCTCTCACGCGAACGTGACAATTTATTATAATATGTTACTGGTGTAAGGCTTTATTAAATACTTGAAACTTCATAATTTGTTTGGTGTGTGTTCGCTTAAAAGGAACCAATGGTCCCAATAAAGCGATTGTCCGGCATGATCTAGGAACAATGAAAATTGGAAGCTAACTTGTCTTTCTGCATTGCTCTGTTTCCACACATACCGGAAACTGGATGGTTTACCTATGTTAATGTATGTTTCCACACGTATCGGAAACTTCAAGGTCTTATCTGTTAAACTGTGTTGTCACGGAAGAATTAGCTTGTTGGTGTGTTTGCTTGCAGTGGCGCGGTGGCGCTGGACGGACGCATTGAACCTGGTGACATGATCCTGCAGGTCAACGACATTAACTTCGAAAACATGAGCAACGATGGTGCAGTCAGGGTGCTCAGGGACGTCGTGCAGAAAACAGGGTGTGTCATGCGGTCTTTTGCCTATCATACTGCATCCATTGTACTGTCTGAATGTTTTCATATCTATATTAAGGCGAATTAATGTTTCTCTAGACTTGTGAACAGACCAGATCGTATAAAACATACAAGGCACCCAATGCAACTTTACACATAGTATGGTCTCAATTTAGTACCTAAGTTGTAGTTTTTGTACTCCTTTGTATTCACTGTATTCATCTGCCAGAATGTGTGTTGCACAGAGGTGCAACACACCTATGTGTGTTTATTATGTTTTATTTATGTGTGTTTATTTTATGTGTTTTTTTTAACGATTGCCACTGACGAATCACAATAATCACTAAAGAATTTATTCTTCTCACTGGCATTCTTATCAGTGGCGATTTATATGTTGACAAATGGTTATTCTCAGGTTCCCGTTGAATTACATTATTATTACGAAGCTTTCATATAACAGGATTCAATAATATTGAACAAAACTCCCCTAAGTGGGTTCACTAAAGAGACTATTTCTGTATCTTGGAGACTTGACATTAACAGTTTCGCAAGACTCTAGGCCTTCATTTAGAAGGCTATTTTCACTACAGCTTCTCTGACTTTACGGCTTTCTTAAGCACTGTTTTGCACCATGAGGGTTAAGTTATACTTCATTTCTTCTTTTCGGAAGCATCTCCGTTGGAACTGCTTGCATGAATGGGTGATTTGGGTGCCCAAAATATTATTGAAATAACGTGTATGTCTGATAATCATTGATGCATATATCGTAGCAAAAATTAGGGTAAGGTGAATTTTTGCATCTCCTTACTTGATCTTGGAGTTAGCTATTTGTAAAATTAGCCTTACACTAAAGTTACCTCAGATGTTACTTCTCTGAATTCTTACTGTAGTGTAAGACTTGCTTGTCTAGGAATCACTAGGCCTCTAGCATACTGACTGCTTTTTGGCATATGGAAAGCTCGATTTCCATCAGTGAACGAGAATTCTAATGGAATACGAGTAAATCATTTGGTGCTTTCATTTGTAATTTAGACTAGATACAGTAAAAAAGACTTTCTTTTCATAATAAACTCAATATACAGGAAGCTTTCCATGTACTCACTGGTTCAAAACCTAGCGAAACAATTTTCTCTTATTAGCAATCACGTTCAAACAGGAATTAAAGCCCTTCAGCTAATATTGTTATTTAGTTTAATTGAATTTATATAGATTAGTTACTTGAATATAATTAATACTCTTTCTGGTCGGAAACAACTGGTGCAGAGGGAGAAAGAGTTAAAAAATTCATATTATACATCATACTTTCAACTTTATGCATTATAGTTTTGAATAGTACAATAAACAAAGAGATAGAGTCAAGTTCCAGAATGTTTTCCGAAACATTAATACCGGAATGTTTTCCCAACTGTGCACTAACTGTTTCTAACCAGAGGAAACATCAAGTGTAACTTTTAGTTTGACCATGAAAACCACTTTGACAAAGTATCCTGTTGCTGTACCAGCCCAATTAAACTGGTGGTAGCCAAGTGTTGGGACCCACATCCTCCAAAAGGCTACTTCACGGTGCCCAGAGCTGAGCCGGTGCATCCTATTGATCCTGGTGCCTGGATTGCTCACACCCAGGCCTGTCTTACTGGTGAGGGTTAGGTTGCTCAGTTGTGTTGAGTTAGGTTACTCAGTTGTGGCGAGTTATGTTGAGTTAGGCTGCTCAGTTGTGCCGAGTTGTGTTGAGTTAGGTTACTCAGTTGTGTCGAGTTATATTGAGTTAGGCTGCTCAGTTGTGCCGAGTTGTGTTGAGTTAGGGGACTCAGTTGTGTCGAGTTATATTGAGTTAGGCTGCTCAGTTGTGCCG
>VCRD01005312.1:0-35930 GCA_006783055.1 Trinorchestia longiramus
TTAGTTGGCCTGATTCGCTTTCTTGGGATATGGTGGTCTGTAGCGGTTGCAATCTTATCTTTGAGTATCATGTAGCACTCTTCGCCATTTTTGTTGTTCATGAGTACTTCATAGTTATAGCTGCCAAGCTCTTCTTTCATTAGTTCGAAGTTTGCTCGTTTGTAGTCGAGGACTTGTTTATGTTGAGTCCTTGTATTAGGGTCATGTACTTCGAGAGAGAAGTCTATCATCTGGTGGTCACCGATCTTGTCCGTAACTTCTAGGCCGTTTATACTGAGGTCAATAGTCGTCATGACAAGGTCAAGAATGTTGTTTCCTCTAGTTGGTTCGTTGACATGCTGTTGCAAGGAATTGGTATTCATCAGATCAATAAGTTTTGAGCCTGGTGCTTGACTTTGGCGAGTAGTCCAGTTTATGTGGGGCAAGTTGAAATCTCCCATGATTAGTGTTTCGTGAGGAGTACTAAGAATATTATCTAGACAATCATAGAATTCATCATCTTCAATTGCCATGCAGGTTGGGTTCCTATACACGAGCACAATTTTGATAGTTTGTTGAGATGTAGTATTTCCGATTTTTTTGTTGCTCGTTTGGTTTTGATTTGTGGTTGTAACTTTTTTTTGACGTAGATAAGGGAACCACCACCTCTGTTGCTGTGTGACGGTTTGTCGACGTTGTGCAAAACGTATCCTTTTATTGAGACTTCCGCTGGGAGATGTCTTCCATTGAGATCTAGCCATGTTTCATTGATAGCTATGATGTCGTGTAATAACGTTGACGCAATGGCTTCAAGTTCCGACATTTTTGGTAGGAGGCTTTGTACGTTGCCAACCAGTATCTTCAGTTGTCCTAGTCTATTATCGTGTTGTGATAATGCGGTTTTATTCAGGATATTCCAATGGTCGTGGTCAGGTTGCCAATAGTTTTGTGGCTTTGCAAGCGTTTCTTGCAGAGCCAGAGATGTCTGCTGTGCATCAAGTGCACTGTATATCTTATGAAAATCCTCTTGGGGATGTGAGCCATCTGCCTCTGTTGCTTCTACTCTCTTCACAAACTGAACTGCATCTTGCTCAGCTCTCTGTTGTGTTGTAATTCATATGTGAGTCTGTAATATTATAGCTAGGTTCATATTACTCATTGGAGAAGTTTGCTTTGAGAAAATAAGTTTGCATCTATGTTTGTTGAATTAATTGTTTAAATTTCATGGCCTGATTATAACATCATTATTAAATGATTCCATTAGTCAAATTTACTTTTTTTAAATTATTAGCTGTACATCTGAGAAATCAGTTGTTAGCAGCAAACATCTTATTTTTCTATAACTCAGTTTAGTTTCTTACCAAAGTTGTTGCTAGTTTGGTAGTAAAGTTTTAGTTATTTTAAGATTAAATGTTGAAGCATTATGTGTCTTCAGTAATCTCTGTGGTAATTGATTATAATGAAGCCTAAATTGTGTTACCAGATTTCAGTAGTTGCAGCAAAGAGGCTGGTTTGCTGATGGTTTCAAGATGTAGAGCTGAGAACACTGCATTGTGGAGTTGCTTGGAAAAATGGTGAGTATTCCTTTAGAAAACTCCCTTGGGTTCATTTATATCATTGAATAGATGATTTAACTATTGTGTGGCTTTTCTGTCTTGACACAATAGTTGAACGATGTTTTATTACTGTTATTAACTATTGTGTATTTCTATTTGAGAAGAAAAATATGAATCTTCACTGTACACATATCTCTAATTAATAAAGGAACATTTTCATGCCCAAACTTACACAAGTCTTTAAAGGATACGCAGTTTCGTTACATTTTGGTCATAATAATTACGCTTCCAAATCGAAAATGCTTTTAATCTCAAAGGTTAACACGTTGCCTCCGATTGCCTGGCTGGTGTAAATCTTCACTTTGTACATATTATTACTAGAAGGCACTGTAAAATTTACAGAACCTTACCTAAGTGGCCCACATACGTACCACTTCGGAGACAACGTGTTAAGCTGGACCCGATATTCCAGGTATTTTGACGAGGCTTTCATATTCCAGGTATTTTGACGAGGCTTTCAAGGAGCGGTGCACGAAGGAGTACCTGGCAGAGCGCAGCGAGTTCAGGAGGACTGGTGTGCGTAGGAGCCCTCGCAACCACAGGGCAGAGTTAAGGAAGGAAGCTGATGGTGTGGCTCCTGAACCGCACTTATCCTGATTGATTATCTGTACTTATCAATTATCTAGGATTGTATATTTTGACGCTCATATTGGGGAGAGAGTTGAAGCTGATCTTCAGTCAACTTTTAATGTGTTGGTGAGACATTTTATTTTGAAAAAGTGATCTCTGAAAAAACTTTAAAAACGTCCTTCTTATAATATATTATTCTTGCAGCCTTCCATGTCAATGAGGTGGTTATTGTTTTCTATTTAAATTTATGTGTTGTGTAGTTTTGTGGTGCTTGAGTTTCGATGTTAACTTGAAACGTCAAATCTAGTTTACTAGATCACTATCTCACGCTTCAAATTTAAAGAATGATTAGATTTTATTTACAAAGATATAAAGAGATGCTTCATGTTGAATTCAGCACCATAACACCGGTCTCAAAAATAGAATTCTAGTCTTAGTTGTTGAAGTCATGTGAATATTGAAATATTATCCTATTGCCGTTTATTTTACATATCAAGTATTTTCATTCCCTTCAAAATATCCTCTCTGAAGTACTACTTAGGTAATGACTAATACGATTATAATGCTGTACAATACATTGTTCATTTTCTTCAACATCAAAGAAGAAAGACTAGATTTATTTCCTAAAAAGTAGATGTCAGAATTTACTGTTGTCCATGCAACGGATGTGCTGAAACGAATTTGCTTCAGTGCATCTTGAGGACTTAGCTCACTTTACAAGATTCTTTATATACTAGACAGTTCCCGTGGAAATTCCATGATTTAGTTTCGACTGATTTGAAATTATTATAAAGATGAAGGTATTAAAGATTTACGACGAATTATTGTATTTTGAATTAATATTTTTTATTAATGTATACAGAACTACCATTCTGTATCTCATCTAATGATAACATGGCCCAGATAGTACCCGTTGAAATTTCTTGGTTTAAAAGTGATAAAATTAGGGATCTATGAAATAAAATGCATTTTCCGTTTTACCCGTGGTACCATCAGAATCAAAATATTTTTCTTGAATGTATACAGAACTTTCATTTTATATCTTACTTAATGATAACATGGCCGTGTAAGAGAAGAAAGTTAATAACGGAACAAATGGCGCGTTTTATAGTGATCCGGTGCCTTTGGTATTCACAATACAGTACAATGCTTGTAATACATGCATACCCGTTCGGATTTCAGTTCAATAATTTTTCTTCAGTAATAGATAGGAAGTAATGGGACGGACACACAGATACAGCAAGATGGAGATACATAGTCGATTATATATGTAGATAGATATCGAGCTCTCTATTTAGATGGTGCACAGAGTCCTGTTTACCCTCGTGTGAACATTTTAAGACCCTGACCTTTCACAGAAGTATTCGTAGTTACGTGCGACAGTCACCGTATATTATGATACATACTAACAATGGTCACCATATTACTGTGTACACTTCGTGCAGGAGTCTAGAGTAGCTGTAATAGTCGCGTTTTTAAGTGAATACCGTTTTGAAATACGGCCTCTGCATTGCTAAGATCGCCATCTCGCGTATGCGAGTTAAGCACCTACATCATTTCGCTAGCCACAGACGCTATTACGAAAGCATTCGAACGAGTTGACGTTTGTGTATTTCGTTCATTCGTTGTTCAAATGTAAGAGACGTGAAAGCAACCGTGTGTCATCACTAGATTAGTGAAATGTGTAATAAAAACTACGATAGCAAGATGATTCGTTAGAGTAGTTAATAATGTATAGAAACTCAGAAGAGGGATTGTTTTGCATCACGACAATGCTTGTTCATACGGCTCATCGAACCCTATATCTCATTGTGTCATACGGCAAATTTGATCACTCTCTGTAAAGCCCTGACCTATCGTCCAGCTATTATTATTTGTTGATACACCAATTCTGTTGTTAGCACTACGAAGAAGACGAGACTTCAAAACGGCCATGTACATTGAAGTGGTTCTAAAAATCTATGAGGATGGAATTCAAGCAATGCTGAAGATTCGTCCTACGATGCAAGTGCCTAAATGTTGGTGGAAATTATGTTGATAGGTAGGTTACGGTTCAGGTAGATGTAAAAATAATTATAAATTTTCAGATATAAAAATAATTATTAAAAACGTCGTCCATGTTTTTATATCAAAACGGTACTTACTTATAAAACACACCTTGTTATTGTTAGACCTTATCTCTTTTCTTATGGAGTAAATGATATATATACCTGTACAGGATGACCCCCAAAAAGTGACTCCTATTATTTGATTACCTGGTTCTGGTTCAGGTTCAAGCGATGGATATTAAATTAATTTTTATTTATACAAAATTTTGTTTTTCATAATAATCATGAAAAATAATTAAATACAGAATGGCTGCCCTCTTTCGGTAGTTATTCCTCGAAGAATTCATGGCTGGAAGTGGTCACTCGGGTTGAAGTAGAAGAACCTAGCTCCGTCGACCCCAGTGGTATAATTTAGACAAGCACAGGGGGTCTTTACGTTTGGTGTCAGGCTAGTTCTGTTATTGAAGTGTAGGACTTCTATGCTGGTCATGGTATGAATAGAATTGTTTGCTATAGCGAGGACGACGCAACATAAAAGAGAGATAAACCTCGAAATTACGTCCATTAAAAGATTTGTGTGAAGGCTCAACTCCTCGAGTAAAATAGATAGTAAAAAGTATAATTGCAGAAAATATTTAAACATGAAAATGGCAAGTTTGAAAGGATTCCATACGTGATACTTGTGAAGTCATATTTCATCGGAAGTCTTAACACGTTTGTTGCGATGGGACCCACCGGTGGGTCACTTAGGTTAGGTTCTGTAATTTTTTCCAAGTCTTTTAGTGATTATGTGTACAAAGAAATAATTTGCACCGGCTAGGCAATCGCAACAAACGTGTTAAAAATGAATCGAAACTTTGATTAATATGAACACTTGGCTTCTGAATTACGCAACAATGGGAACTAATTCTGTTGAAAATGAGCCATTTTTTGCTTGTATGATTGTGTGTCTGTGCACCAAATCTAAGACTTTACCGCTGAACCTCCAGTAACATATTGCACAAAAAATTAGCATCAGTTATTCCGAAAAGAGGTCACGCACTACGCATGTATTTGGGGTATTAATGTGGCTAAAATCTTAAAATTCACAGTATGAATACAGGTAAAACTCTTAAGTATAAGTGTCGAACTTTTGGCCGGTAGCTGGGTGCGACGTGATGACCGGTATAATTTACATTAATTAGTGCAGTCAGTTGCTTATGTTATTTTATTTAGTGAAATCGAAAGTTACTCTTCATAGAAAGAGACGACAGAAACTTGAACATCTCACCAATTGTCAAGGTTGAAACATCGATATATAAAGTATAGCGTTTGGCATCGACAGTTCTAAGGTTTCACATCTGCTAGGTATTACATGACATTGATGCGAGAGCTTCAAGATCATATCATGAAAACTGATGCTATTGAAAAGCAACGTTGATGTAAAACGAAAGTGAAGAACAATAAGTTGATGGTAGTTTTCCATTTGTGAATTTTCCATCGCAATCCCTGGACTATTCCCCACTACGGTTTAGGACTATTTCTTTGCATTACCATTTACAAATATAAAGACGTTATTCTGTCTCTATTTCCATATCATTTATTTAAATTGTAAGCGTTTGATTAGTGGAAAATATAAATGGTAAACCGTGTTCTTCATCCAGTAAAGCTAGAGCGATGAACTTTCCATCGACGTTCAGAGGGCGGACCTGAAACGAAGTTATTGCTAGCGTAGATTCGTTTTAACCTTCTACCCTATAGATATAACTTACTTCATTTGCTTATTGGGCGATTGTTTATTGATCTTTAGTGCAGGAATGCACCGAAACACAGAACTTACAGTAAAGAGTACAAACGACTATTGCTAACGTTTGTGGTTAGGAGGGTTAGTAGCTTTCAGTGTTCGGGAAATCCAAAACGCAAAATAAGAAGACCGAACTTTACGTAGGCTCTGTTTCAAAGAAATAGCTCATCTTAGGAAAACTTAATTCTTTTTGCTGATCTATGTAAAAAATATGTGAAGGGTTCAAAAGAGGTGATTTACTATTTCACACCAAAGTTCGTACTGCACCCAGCAAATCTAAAAAACAATCCGAATTAGTGGATTCTAGAGTCACACATTGCGTCGGAGATACCTGCTAGCGTTGGAAATGTAAGGCAGCTTTATAAACCCTAGTCATGTTGTGAGCGACTTAGCGGTTTTTTACTAAATCCTCTGGAGGCACACAGGCAGATGGTTGAGCTATTCTCTCCAGGTGAACCACCACCAACTACGTCGCGACTCTGAGTCGTCTCTAATAAGCCGGCCAGCCTTGAGCCTACCTGGCTACGTCAGTAGCGTTCTGTACAGCGACGTGTGTAGTAGTAATCTTCTGTGCTGTGCTCACCTTGACTCGATTTGGCTGTGCGTTCTGACACCTGATCATGGTGAAGACATGCGGTGGTTCAGTTGACTTTCAATTTTTTTAACGTTTCGAATACGTTGTCAGAAAGTACTTGAGAAGTATTTCAAAGTACTGAAATAATTGAATTTAATACGATATTTGAAATTCATCGTCATTTTTATTTTTTAACTATACCGAGTCTTTCTTTCGTTTTGATTAACTTACACGGCGGGATAAACTACAATGCTGTATTGTGTGTCAATTTTGTTCTAAATAATTTACTTGTCAGATTATTGAACTAACACATTAAAAATGATTCTGTTACATTTATTCTTTGCGTTATCGGTGTTTGTGTCTTGTGCTTGGGGAGCTGCAAATGATTTTCGTGCCCATGATCTAAAAAGATTAGTGCACCTGAAAAAGAAAGTAGACCGATTACAAATGCAGCAAAAAACTGACAGGATGAAACTTGAACTGTTGCAGAAGTCAGTAGAAGATTTACTAGCGAATAAAATCCATGTCCAGTCCAGCCATAATGTACAGCATGAACACAAGCCCTCAGACAAGCACGCACAGGCAACACCTCTCACCGACGTAAATGAAATTGAAGACATTAAAATGCTCAGGAGGAAAAGTGAGAAGCCAGAATTTGCAGAAGATATCAATAAATCCGACGACGCTTCTGCACACGCCCTGCAAGAAGATTTGCTTCAGGAAATAGTAACTTTGAGGTAATAATTTATATTTAGATTATAATTTCAAGTGACATTTTTATTTAAAGTACGAACGCCTAATATACTACTATTCAACTAGGCTTCTTATTATGAAAGGTAACTTGCATGTGATCATGTTGTGATACGTACTTTTCTATGCATCATAACTTTATCGTGGTTGATTACGAATACAATCCTGCTTATAAGAGACATGCTTTGCATATCTTATTATATTTTAGTACTATCTTGCATCTGCTGTACACTACACATACGCGGAGTCCACACATGGCAGCGAGTTATAGAGCCTCGTACCGATAATTTGAGACGCAAAATTCAAGTTATTTCATTCGTTCACTATATCTCTTTTAGGTCATATGATTATATCTCGTGTTCAGTTTGGATGTTGATTTTAACTTCATGTGACGTTGAACGTATATATTTTATTTGTCTTATGACGTGAAAGACAATGCGCCTCCTTGGCCCCAGTCGCTGGTTGAAGAGTTTGGCTGAGCGACCGCAGTGGAAATTCATTGCATATTTCATGCATACTTGAATAGCATCAAGTTTTTCTCTCCTCATGTGAGCTTCAATCCTTGCTGTAGATTATGAGTTGACTATAGGAGCGTTCAGCTGCAGTCGTTACAAATTTTTCATTAATTCTAAACTCTTGTGACCAGGAATTATAGTGGCAGCTTCATTTACTTTTATGTGAACGAGAATATTAATGATTTTTTGTTTCTATAATGATTGAGCTCCACTTAAGCTGTAGTCATTATCGATATTAAGAAACAGTAGAATAAATTTTAAAGCGTTGGTCTGTCCCAGCAACACCATAATTGAAAAATTGTATTGAAATTTAGTAATATGAAGATTTAATCGAATTGTTTTCTTCAATTTAGTCCTCGAAAGATTTCTTGAGAAATTTAATGTATTTGAGAAATAAGCAAGAGCAAGAATTCGGAAGCTCCTTCTCTTCCTTTGCCAAACTAACTATACATACCTCATAATTGCATATAACTTTTGTATAATGATAAGGTTAGATTTCGTTGTGTTTTGTGTTTAGAGAAAAATAAGATGAGAAGCTAATTTAAACTGAGCAAGGCAGGCTGCCCTCCAACAGAACATCACACTATAGTTTTTTGCAAAGTTTCACGCATCTATTTTGGTATTTTTTATTTTCAATTTCCTTTTCTTCAGAGCCACGTTGATCAATTCAACATTAACATCCGACTTTTTCTCTTAATTACAACTTTGCCTTTGCTTTGCCTCCTCACCAGCAGAGTTAACTAAACATGTTCGAAAGTACTGTTCTTTACTATCACAAGTACTGTTCTTTACTATCATAAGTACTGTTCTTTACTATCACAAGTACTGTTCTCTACTACCACAAATACTGTTCTTTACTATCACAAGTACTGTTCTTTACTATCACAAATACTGTTCTTTACCAATACAAGTACTGTTCTCTACAACTCCCCCCTTTTTAAATTCTCCAAGCCTCTTTGCTTATCTGTAACAGCTAAACCATCACGAGGCTGGGCCTTGTAATACCCAAATCCTCTGTTAATTTTCTGTTGTGGCTCGTTCTCATGATGAATGACCTACCTCATTAATGTTGGCTGCTTGTTGAAGTGGTGCAGAACTGGTAGTAATAAGAATTGAAGGGTTCTCATATCTGTCCATTTAAACACAATATCTGCTTTGATTGTATTATAAATAGCATTGTGATATTTTCGTTTTGGTTAATTTTTTACTCTGGTAGACAATGTTCTTTAGTGTTTACATTCAACTTCAGGAACTCATTTCACGCGTTTTCTATCATGCCTACTCCGAATGTAATGTAAAGTATCTTTCCTACTCCGAATCTAATGTAAACTATCTTGCCTACTCCGAATGTAATGTAAACTAGCTTGCCCACTCCGAATGTAATGGAAATGAAAACAAAATTGACTTCTACATGGGGCTTACTTTCTTTTGTTTTCTACCTCCTGATACAACTGCATGCAACACAACGAGCTCTAAATGTATGTCTAGCTCCTCTAGTGCATGATATTGATTTGCATTTTCTCGTTAATTCTTTTGAGCTCCAAACCTTCTTTGTTCTTTGTTCGCACTAATGTTAGTGAGAGCCATCCTTTCTCTTGCCGTTTTCCGCAATTAATTCATGTTTTTAAAGCACATTTTGTTCTTGAAAATGCCACGCATCTTTTAATAATGCTTTTTGTCCTACAGTGTACCTGCAGCTTTGAAGTTTCTATGTCTGGAATAACACACGAATTCACCACTTTGAGTTATTTACTCTGACTATTGCACTGAATGGTGCAGAGTTTATGCACAGCCTAAACGCTACAGTCGTTTTGTATTCTTTGTTCGCGTAGATGTACACAAGAATTGCACATTCACTAACATTTCATCGCTCCCGCAGACATGCTACAACATTAAAAGTACGCCAATGGCAAGCCAGAAATTATCTGCTCATTTACAAGCTTCAAGAATTTTATATGGAAAAATAGAAAAATGTCAAGATGAGTTTGGTCGATCGCTAACCGAGAGAAGCAGCAATTACATGCATCGTGCAGCATTACGACTTACAACTTTGATTGTAAATTGCAAGGAGTGATTGGACGGTTACTCTCAGACGAATCTTTATATCGCTAGCAAGTTTCGTGTAATGCATGTTCATTAATACTAAAATCAATGTAGCTTGCTACGGATACTAAATGCACACGCTAGTGTACTGTTATGCTCAATAAATGGAAAGCCATGCCGGGGTGTGCGCAGCAAGAACGTGAATGTATGGTACGATAGGTAACGTAATTGCAAGACCCTGCAAGTTTCTCTTGTAAATTCACTTCCTTTGCCCTAAAGATCGTAGTTCTAAGTTGGGAGAAAACCTCAATTTAGAATCCCAAAAACATTTGGTAGCTCCATAACATTTATTAACACGTTTGTTGCGATGCGACCCACCGGTGGGTCACTTAGGTTAGGTTCTGTAATTTTTTCAGATCCTTCTAGTGACTATGCGTACAAGGTGAAGTTTTACACCAATCAGGCAATCGCAACAAACGTGTTAACACGTTGCCTCCGATTGCCTGGCCGGTGTAAATCTTCACTTTGTACGCATAGTCACTAGAAGGATCTGAAAAAATTACAGAACCTAACCTAAGTCGCCACGTACGTACCACTTCGGAGTCAACGTGTTAAAGTTAGTCTCCGTTACGATAATCCCCATTTCCAGTATTTCCATTGCTCGTTTTAACAAAAGTCATGGCATTTTAGGAAATTTGTAGCCACAGTGCAAATGCTATATTTTTGAACAATTTATCGAAGAATGTTGAATGTGCAGGCCAACAAGTAGTCTGTCGCAGACATTTTGCCTTCATAAGACACAGAGTTTATCACTTATGAGCTGAATTATGACGGCTGCTAGTTTTATATTTCTCTTCCTTTTCTTCCTTCGAAACTGCGCTTGCTAACTCGAACGAAGTAGTAGTCTTTATTCGTCAGCAAAGTGCATTGAAAATTAATGGAAATTCATTTCATTCACATTTTAAAAAGTCTGGTGCTTTAATTATTCATTTATTAAAACACTCGGGCGTATAATAGGATGCTATAATGATATATTCTGTCACAATGTTCTTAGAGGATCACACGACTTTGGAAGGAAGTGCTTCTCAGTTCTTTCGTCATTGAATTTTTGCTTTTCTGTAGAATCGCAGGACTGACTCGACTCACAAACCCGACTCTTTTGATAAGTCGTCAACCCAACGTGAAGGACTCGAACCCTTCACTCGGGCTTGCTGATTGCTCAGTCATCGTGCGGACGTCTTTATATCCGCTCAGTCACCAGAAGGACTGGCATTGTTAATAATTATGCAATTTCAACGTTCTTTGAATATCCAGCAACGGGAATTACTTGTAATTTGAAAATTTCTTCTAGAAGTGATTTGACCTTTCGTAGTATTTCGCTCTTGATCTATCGACCTTTGATGAGATGCCTCGAGGTAACCTTTGAGTCTAAAGCCTGAGTTGAGAGTTTGATTGTTTCGACCGCTGCCGACAGCTAGGACTGCTGCAGCTAGGACTGCTGCAGCTAGGACTGCTGCAGCTAGGACTGCTGTAGCTAGGACTGCTGCAGCTAGGACTACTGCAGCTAGGACTGCTGCAGCTAGGACTGCTGCAGCTAGGACTGCTGCAGCTAGGACTACTGCAGCTAGGACTGCTGCAGCTAGGACTGCTGCAGCTAGGACTACTGCAGCTAGGACTACTGCAGCTAGAACTGCTGCAACTAGGAGTGCTGCAGCTAGGACTGCTACAATTACGAGTGCTGCAACTAGGAGTGCTGCAACTAGGAGTGCCGCAACTAGGACTGCTGCAACTAGGAGTGCTGCAGCTAGGAGTGCTGCAGCTAGGAGTGCCGCAACTAGGAGTGCTGCAACTAGGAGTGCTGCAGCTAGGAGTGCCGACAGCTAGGAGTGCTGCAGCTAGGAGTGCCGACAGCTAGGAGTGCTGCAGCTAGGAATACTGCAACTAGGAGTGCCGACAGCTAGGAGTGCTGCAACTAGGAGTGCCGACAGCTAGGAGCGCTGCAGCTAGGAGCGCTGCAGCTAGGAGTGCTGCAACTAGGAGCGCTGGTTCGACGGCATGGAGCAGCATCGCTATAATCACATTTGTCCGGTCTAAGCAAGCGTGCTGAGCGCCTCAACGGGTCCTAGCCCTGTACCTTGGCTTTGACCTTCTCGACCCTCGCGATCCTCCAAAAACACAAGAGTAGCTTGAACGTTGGGAGTAGGGGGAGGGTGTCCTGGAGAGTTGGTAAATGTCCCCTCCCTTCCTCCGCCTCCTCTTACAAATTGTATTGTCTTATTTCAGTCGTAGAGATTTGACAGTGAACACTTCTGTGCGTCTCAATCTCGAAACTTTTCGCACCATGAGACGCTCTTACTAGAAGGTGGTAGGTAATTAATTACCTCCTCGTATTAGGAGCCCTGAAACATGAGTCAAATTTGCCTAATGCTCTATCATTTCCCTAACTAAGCTACTCTACAAAATCTAGAGGTTCGTCAAGTTAATTTTTAACGTGGAAGTGCTGTTGTTCGGGAGTTTCCTGTGCTTAACATGTCGAGGTTAAAAAATACAGAAAAGGCAAAATTGCCGTTTATCGCGGTACTTCAATGCTTAATGATCGACATCCTCTTAGTACGCGCTTGAAGGCTAAAAATCGCAAGTCGTAGTCGTGTATTTATTATTGATATTATTTACAGACGTGTTGTTCACTACAAGCTTTCACTGACCAAAAAAAATTGCTTAATTGATTCTTCGTATTAATTCATGCTTTTAAAATACTTGTAAGATTGTAGGATAATTTAAAATTAAGATGAAAACCTTGCATTGATATGAAATAACACTCGAAGGTTCATATATTCCGCAAAGATGTTTCGTATTTCTGCATGTATTATACACACAATTTTTTTTAATTTAGTCACAAATACGCTTTCAAAAGTAGGATCGCTTTATGAGAGTGAATTAAAAGCGATGTTAGCCCTAAATAAGTGCTCTGAAATCCTAACTATAATTTTTTATGTGTTCTAGGCGTGTGAAAACACGTTGCTTGCGTAAATTTTATTTCATGAAGAACTTTAACTCTTTGCGGAATTATCGCCACTCTTGAGTTTTCTTGCTCCTAAAATTCATGGGTTAGGATGAACATTCACCAAACGAATTGCTGAAAAAAATTATGGGTTCGAATGAGCATCGACCTCAAAAATTACTCAACTAGTTATTTGTTTCAAAAATTCATGAACTAGTACGAAACGTTAGGAAGAATTTCCGTCATATGCATTAAATTTCAGAAGGGAACTGTTCCCCGGGCAAATTTTTGATACAAAATGAGAGTACCTAAAACTACAAGTACTGAAGGTAATAGAAGACTGTACATTAGGAACACTAGCCACTATCACCGACACTCAGAGCACTGCCTAACCACCACTGATACTCGTTTTACCTTAATGGCCACAGAAAAGTGAGAAACCTTTTTCTACGAGAAGCGTAAGAAATTAAAAATTTTTGGCATATAACGTGAAGATCAATACTACAGTATATCACTATCTTCATAGGTGCAATTTCTGCCAGGGTGCAACACTGAGTTATGTTCATGCTTTGCGTCAATGTTACTTACCCGTTCGTAAGTTTTATTCCTGTTCGTGAAGGTTTTTAATAATTCGTTGGGAGATCGACAATGTCGTCCTTAAAGTCATGTCTACACGCTATCAGAACGTGCCTCATTATCGAGCGATAGTGGATGGTGCACACAAAGGACGACGCTATCAGGAAATCGATGAACAATAACGCGCTCTATCTCGCTCTGTGCCACCAAATACAACTTCTCGTCTCTGCTCCTCAACATATGAAATATGTATAGAACACCTAACACAATTTTTGTTTTCATTCATTAGCATAAGACTACAATTTTACTTCCGTTTGTCTGTTTGTGGTGAGTTGAAGCCTCGTCAAGACCACCTGTTTTATAGGCTGCCATGTGAGAACAGCAGTTCGTTTACATAATTTAGTAAAAATAGACAAAACAACTGGCCAAATGTCTTACTTTTACTGCATCGACCTTTTTGAACAGGTTTTTGAGGAATTACTTGGGCTTCCATAAGCTATATGAACGAAAAATCATTCAAACAGCCTCTGTGGAAGCATCTGAACTGAAGTATAATATTGTGAGTACTGATAGTTTAGGATTTATTGCTCCTGAAGCTCATACCTACTAAAACTTTAACGATGCATAGTCAAGTTATGTTAATTAAGCAAATCAAAGGGTATGAAGATAGCGTTTAATGCTCATTACCACTGTGAGAAATATTAGTATGGCCTCAGGTTCGTAATTGAAAAGGGTTTCGTAAATAGTTTTATTTTGGTATATAACCATTTAAACCATTACGTTCTAAAACCATTTAATAGGACAAAAGAAGGTAGGTAGGTCAAATGAACATACCATTTTCTGATACCAACAGATGTGTTTGAATCTATGTAATTTTTGTACCGATCAAACAAATTTTTCGGGTATTATAAAAACGGACTAGTTTTAACAGTGTTCATTTCAGTCAGTCTGTGAAATCCCTTGAATTTCAACTCCTTGGTTTCTCTAATTTACACAGTAGAACTTCGATCAAAAACTAATATCCCATCATGCTAGAAGTTTGTCCATCTCGTCAACGCCGACGAATGCTCCAACGCTGGCATTCCGGAAGGTAATGAATGAAGTTTGGCAGGATGGCGCGATAATTCTTATGACATCAAGTCCGATTGAAGCCTTCGCTGGGTTATCATAATTATGTAAAATCCAGTTTACTAATCTGCACACCCAGCTAATAACAGGGTACGACAATATAACTTTTTTTAAAACGAAGCGCTTTGAAAAAAGGATGTTATGTTGCCGCCCGCACTCTGTATAATGAACTGGGTAAGCAGATTTCCAGCTTTTGCATCCCCGTCTTTTGAGAAAAGCGATGGTTTTCATTCAAAATACATCCTCTTCTTTCACACAACACACTAAAGCTCTATAGTCTTACATTACCTTAGAATGACCTCATTTGTATTAGTTTTGCGAGCGCGAATGCATGGATTAAATTCTAACATTTTGATAATTTTGTTTCAGAATGGAGGTCAGCGCTCTGAAGTCATCTCATGCCAAGCTTGAAGAGATGTTCCAACGAAAGCAGGACACCAGGACCCAACTGCTGTCATCTTCGACGACATCAACCTTTCATCCTTCATCTAAAACCTTGAGCTCACATGAAAACCAACAGACTGGACGAACGTACACTTCATCGTCTGATGAAAACAGGCTCAAAGAGATTCTTTGGATCGAAGAAAACTGGAAAAGGCTTCAAGATCTACAAGAGGATTTAGAGAAAAAGTGCAATGTGACCGTTGCCATGCACATCCAACAGGTGAGTGCACGTTTCCTTAAGATAAAAAACAACAGCTTGTTATTGTATACCTATCTAATCGCGTTAGCTTAATCCATCACTAAAAAACTAGTCAGAAATGCCTGCGGCCTAGCATTAGTGTCGCGTAAATTACTCCGAAATTTTCGTTGTACTTCAGTTCTGTGTTTATGTTGTGGTATAACTTTGTGTATTTTTATTGTACTACTGTTCCTGTCCAATTAGTTTCTGTGGTTCTGTGGTGATATAATTCTCATTGCAGCTGTTTTTGTTGACCAACTGGTTCTGATTGAGACAATACTATATCCATTCTAATTCTTGACGGAGTTTTGTATTGGAAGTGTCACTCTTGGAAGAGATGGGCGATAAGTTGCACCTACGAAGCGTAGTACGACCAGCAAGAACAGAATGAAAAATGTTGCTGCAGAGACGGTAATCTATCATACATGTGATTTGCTTAACTGATAGCAGCAGCAATGCAAAGTCTCTCTAGCTTCATCTCCAATACAGAATATTGTTGAAAGCAATTACGTAGTGAATTTTTTTACCGCTCTGATCAATCTTGGCGAAAATAAGTGAATCATTCAGAAATATTATTTTAGTCTCTCAGTGCCTTATCATACGATGGATATCGATAAATTGTTTCGAGAAGTAGCTAGCACTGCACTACACAAATTCCCTGGTCAACAAATGCAAATTTTTGGGATTCACTAAACTATAATGTGTTCGAAGCCTCTACCAACTATGTATTCCCTGTATAGTCTCTAGTAACCAGTCGCATGTTTTTTACTTTATTCGTGTTGTGAATTCATTCCAATGTATTATTCCATGAGTGCTGGAATTTTATAAATATTCATTCGAAAATTATTTTGTATTTTCGGGCTGTGCGTAGCAGATAATTTCGAAGCCCATTAATACAGTTCAGGATTTCAGAGTTTCACTAAGTTCATACAAATAAAGTAAATACTTGTCCCTATGTTCTGAAAGTATACTAGCGTGTAGCAAATTTACATAAATTAATATCTGTCCGTATTTTGTACTTAAGAAAGTGACATATCGTTAGGTCAATGCAGAAATACATACCTCCTTATTTACTACTTAGATCAATAATTTTATTTTTCTACGTGGTATAGGAGGTTGAGTCCCGCCTATCAGGGCTGGACGAAGGCGTATCAGTGCTACAGGACAGCGTATCTCACACATCAGCCCGTGTTGCTGTAGCAGACGGGTTGCTCAGTGCTCTATCACAGGAAGAACAGGAGACCAAGCAAGCGCTGCAGAAAGCCAACACAAAACTTGCTGCTGTTCACAATGAGGTGAGAAAATTGTTTAAATAGTCGTGCGACAAATTAGAGCGAGTCTATGACCTGCAGTACGTACGTGTAGTTCATGATACATATGGTGCTTCTCTGCAAGACGTCTTCGCTGGTTTGGGGTCGAGGCTAGAGTTTTGAATGGTTTGTGTATTAGCGTACGACTTACATACTATTAGAAGTACGAATATATATTATTTGAAAATAACAATGGTATTCTCAAGTGATTATACGAAAGGTAAGTCTCGAGAGTTTTCTTTGTTTGTGAGATCACATAGCACATGAAGGAATTTTATCAGCGAAAGAGTTTGACATTCAAATTCAGGTTGGGTGTCTCACACAAAAACTTCGAGCGATCGCTTCCAGTTTGTTAGGGATTTTTATCTTGCTGCATCGTATGGCTAATGCAAAAACCATGCATGTACAATAGCCTAATGATAAACTTCTTCTTAGTGCAAATGTATGTGAAAAAAATTTGGGTCTCAAGTTTCTACTCATGATGAGCCAACTCAGGTGTAAAGATATAACGCTGCTGCATGTTCTGCTGAGCCAGTAGAACACCCGTATTCCATCATATAACAATACACTGTTGTTTGCTTGCTTTGTCCGTCTCTCTGTCACGCTCTCAAAGATTTAGATAGGAGGAAATTCGGTAGGGTATACATGTATTGTAAGCATTGTATTGTAGATACCAAAGGCACATCCTTCAATGGGAAAACTTCTTCGTCAAGCTCGCGTCCACTAACAAATCAAATGAAAAAATTCAGTAAAAAGCACGTAAATTTTCACGCGTGAGTCTACTAGTACGTTATAACAATTCTGTGTCACCACCACAACTCAATGTCATTGGACTGAACCAGTAGTTATAGCAGCTTGTGCCCTCTCTTTTCGTGCTCTCTGTGACCCGATGCTGCTCTCATCTGTACTAGTTCTGCTATCGTGATCAAGGTCTGTAGCTAAAATAGAGTTAAATTAATACATTTCAGCACGCAAACTTTTATCGTAGGACATACCTTAATACTACATTTTAATTACTCAGAAATACTACATAGATATTTTCTATCAGAAGTGTAAGTGTTCAGTAAAATCTTTCTCTTGATGACTGCTAGTGAAATTTCATTCTGGATGGACTCATAATCGTTCTGAATGAAAACACTGACGATGAATGTCCTGGTTAGGATCTCAAATATGATAGAAATTTCACTCGAGTGTTTGTACACACATTCTGCGTTGTGATTGTTCCCTCATTATTCCCATATTGAAATCACGTAAACATGAACATATTCTCTCTGATTGAAGTATAAATATCACGAAGAAAGCGTAATATTTGAATGAGTCGAAAATAGTAAGTGGTCATTGATGCATACAACTTTCATAATGAAGCCATTGCTACATAAGAAAATTCATCATTTTTTTGAAATAATTTTGAAAGTAACAATCGATGGATTGAATGCATCAAAACTTATGGTTTCGCTACCCGTAGTGTTGACATGGAAGCTTACAGCGGCTGCCTAAACCACCAATACACGTGTTGTATAACCTTCGTTAGTGACTCAAACCATTCTAAGACAAAGTCTCTTTTAAATTACTTCCCCTAAAGTGAGTAGATTCAAACATCAGGAATATTGTAACTCGTAGAAATAACTCAGGATTAAATCTAGTTGATTCATTATAGTGAAAGCTCAACCAATTTCGTAAAGCTTAATAATTAGAATCATTAGTTTAGCAGGTAAAGTCATCACCACACGCTTCTTCTTTACCACCAAGCGTTGCCTGCTCTTTAATAATGGGTTCGTATTTTATTCGTTCAATGTGACGAATCTTCAAAGACGTCATGTTAGGCTTCCAATATTCCTAGTTTTGACCACATTTTACTGTCAATGATGAATAACGAATGACACAGGTTCTTATGTTACCTTGTTGTGTTTTTTTCTGATTTCGAAAGTCAGTTTATTTCGATCTTATATGTATCCCAACCCAAATTTCATATACCAACACTTTCAATGCCTACAGCACAATGAAGATGTATCATCCAGACTAGGTAATCTTGATAAGGTCTTCACTCGCTGAATTGTAACTAGTCTCCGACACCTCCCTCTCTCCCACCTGCTCTTTAATCTCTGTGGGCACCGCTTACAGGGTAAGCTTGATTCATTCGATGACCTCATCAGTCTTACAGTCGCATTGATTTTTATCGACTGACGAGTATATTAGCTGCTATAAATTGGGCCTGCAATTCGTAACTTGAAATTAGGGGCTCAGTTTCGCAGTGCAGTGGTATGTGGCATAGATGTTGCTGTTTTAGGTCTTATGATGTACCCAGTAGGAGTAGCTATGAATGTGTGTTTGAAACTGGGCAAAATTGTGTTTATGCTGCACTGATATTCTGTTATTTAAGTATTAAGAACTCACTGCATCAGTTGCATGTGATTGTACAGCTTCCATTACTGAAACGTTTCGTAAGTCTTCTAGTCTCTTTTATAGTGTTATGGAAATAGTAAAACTCTGCATTCCTACTTCCAAATATCGAAAAAATGCATAATAAACTCTTTTTTCATATATGGCCCTTGTAATGTTTTAACCAGCTTGGTCGACTGGTGAGCGAATCTGCTTGTGAGCGGAAAGACCCGGGTTCGAACCCCGCTGTCGACATGGTTGACGCGGCTAGAAATACGGCATGGGACTTGGGTAAACAACCGAATAATTATCGAAGTAATTATCCGACCCAAGAATGGGCCAGAAAGTTCGTTCCTATAGCCTCATTCTATTCTATTCTAATGTGGAACTGTTGGTGCTGAAATAAGCAAGGGTATCAATGTGGGGTTAACCTCATATTTTTAACACTAAACAACAATCATTCAGCATCAACTAATTGCATTAAAATAACTCTAATGAGATTAATATTTACCTATAGCATGGAAATGACAAAGTAACTCTTACTAATTACTAAAGTCATAATTACAACTTAGCTGAAAAAAAGAAAGACTAAAATTTTTATCGTACATATATATTATAAAGAATGTGAACTCATCTTACAGGGATTTTACTCAAACACTAAATAGGAGCAGTATGTAGTGATACACATGCTTTGGTGCTACAAAAAAGTCGACTACATTATTCATTTATTTTATAAATTAACTGAATATCAATTTGAGTTTTGATTAGTTTGATGTCTCTGGTTAGGCCAGTAAACCATGCATATCTATAAAATTAATGATTGTCAGATTTTGTACTTCAATCTTCAATAAAAATATCTCACTAGATGCCAAAGAATATTTTGTGAATCCGAAGGTTGTGGTGAACGCTGCTGTCTTTTACCTATTTAGTAAAAACAATGATAATCATAATCAAAATAACACAATGATTTACATTGTGCGCTTATTTTGCAAAAGGGATGTGTTTGTCGTGAAATAAATAGTTGTGTGAGACCTATAATTAGCAAATGCTATTGTGTGTTGCAAGCGACTAAATTGTTATAGAAATTCTTTCAGAAAATTTAATGAGCACTAAGTTCGACAATCATAGGCAAAATATTTAATTCAAATCTTACCCGAAGCGATGTTTGTTTCTTAACAAATGCAATTTCAAAATAACAATGAAGGAATTTTCTCGTGAAAACGATATTTGTATACGTTTTTCTTTTATTCTGGGGTAAATTAGCAGTTTTTATAAAAAGAGTACATTGAATATTGTTCCTTTGAATGGAGTATGACACGGTCGCTTTGTAATGTAACCAAAGAAGCCTTCGATTTAGTTTTGAAACTAAATTCCGTAGTTACCATCCTGTGGTTTGATTCTGGATGTCGAAGCTTTCCAATGAGAACATTGCTCATACGATAATTTATTATGTATCATATCAGCATCAGCTCACAAGACACATAAATGCTGCTCAATAACTGGTAGATTTGTTTAACTTAAAAGGCTGCTTATTTTGATTAGGTATAAAAAATGACCTATGGTGAAGCTGGGTGATACCTCAGACTCCCATTGAAGTGTGTTACTTTATTAGGCCAAATCTCATGCCACATTCGTCAACGAGATCTGAACACGTTGATGTCGTACTTAATGGTTAGGTTGGTTGGTTGAAACTAACTCCAAAATTGCATGCATATGTTGGAAAATAAATCTTATGTAGATTTTATTTCATTTCAGGGTCGTTTATATATACCACACCAAATCGTACTTTTCAAAGAAACTATACACTTTGAAATTTTCTAAAAAAATATATAATGAACACTAATTTATTATATCATATTTGTCATAAAGCTAGAGTCCATCCAATAGTTTGTGGCTTCATATTAAAACTTGCAGCTTCGTAGTAGAATAAAGCAACAGAAACGAGCCGTTCAGCCCATTTTTCGGTTGATACCCAAGTCCCGACAAAAGAACTACGTGCCCCAAACACACTGAAGACATTTTGAAAGATATTATTTGATTGGAAGCACCCCATACACTGCTGAGCTCGCCACAACTAGAGCCCTAACAACCGTATGATAACTGGGCCGTCCCACCGCCGCAACAGCTCCCGCAATCACGGATATTTGAGAGGCTGCAACCTGTAATCTGGACCGCGTAAATTGTTTGCATGATCGAGACTGCTACTGAAAAACGAACCCTTCCAAGAATTACTGTCAAACATTATATATCAAATCATGTTTTCCTTCTGTCTTTTGACGTGGGTGTGCGTAGTGCTCGAATTTTTTCGTGTCTTTCATACTGAGTAGTGTTCCAGTATAAACACTGTGGGTATTGCGTATAAGGGTTGTTCAGAAGGCGTGTTATTGTTTGTGTTGTTAGTTTACTGAATTTTGTGATGAGCTTTTGAGAGCCGAGAGTTTAAGTTCTGTATTGTACAGCTTCGTTTAATAGGTTACTGTCAACAACTGATAGCAGTATTATTTGAGTGTCATACTCTATGTGTGTGCAAATGTTTGTATTCATTTTTATTCGTCAATTGTCTTCTATTTGAGGTAGGGCGAAAAGATTAAATTTTGTGCGCACTTTTGCCCTCTACAGGTATTATAGAGTTAAAATATTAAAAGGAAAACCAGCACGCTTTATCGCTTATGCTTTTATTTTACGATCTAATTCTCCATTTTATGGAAGAAGCAACAATTCTACACAACAGATTACCTCCCCAGTTGACCCAGGCTGTCCAGACTCAAAAGTAGATTCCAGCGCTCGTTCACAGGATGTTTTGTTGCACCAACTGAGTCATGTGAAGTCACTTTCTGGTCCGTCAATTTATGTCGTATTTGTGTTGTATTACTGCTTTTGTCCCATTAGTTTTTGTGCTTCTGTGGCGATATAATTTTTATTGCTTCATAGTTTTTGTTGCCCAGCTATTTCTGATAGAGGCAATGATTATTGCATTCTAATTCTTGACCAACTTTTGTACTTGAAGTGTCATAGTCTGCTCTGTATAGGTGTCTGCTTTATTTACTTGCTCTACGTTGCTATCGTCCGCTGTGTCTCATGAAATTTGATGAAATTTCCTTTCGAAAATTGATACCTACCGTCTTTGGCGGTGTGGAATTTATTTGATTCTAGTTTTATCGTAAGAAATTTTAGAACTAGGGAATGTATATTTGAGTTTTGAACAAACTAATCAGCAGAGAAACCATTGTGATATTGATCATTTTCATTTTGATACACGATTTCCTAAACTATGTACAATGCATGACCGGCGAAATCTGTGCAACACTCAACAAGAAAAACACATCCGTTCCGGAGATATAACATCTGCCCATGGGAATTAATTTTTGTTACTGACAGCTCAACCATTAAGGGTGAAAATGCGATAAACTTTGAATAGCGACAAAATAAAGTTTCACGGGTGCTCATCACGTATCTCGTGAGAAGCATTTTATGTCCCTAATTCTTGCCTCATCTGCTCGTAAAAATTGAAGCCAACACACAGCGCTGTAGCGACGTCGACCGACAACACAGCTCTCTTCTGTTGTCACTGTCTGTACGCTCTAGATTCAGGGCAAAATTATGTATTCTTCATCCTGAATGATAAACCTTTTTCATGGTTTATCGTTCACATCTATTTGTACCTAGTTCTAGCGAAGTAAAATCACAGTTCTGAATAGAGTCATATGATTTTAGGAAAACAAATACGCGTAACCTAAATGTGATCCATAGAAGTCATAACCAACATCAAGCTGCGTACATAACTTGCCAAGAAACACTTAGTGTGGAGATAGTGTGGATTGCTATTAATTTACTACAGCTTTATTTTTTTCCAAAAAAACACGTAGAAATAACGTACATTATGTTGCTATCAGTATTTAGAATTTAACTCATCAAATTATTCTTCAGTATTTTTCAAACATATGTTAATTTTTTGCGGTTTTACCCACGTTGAAGTTGACAAAGAAAATTAGAAAACGAAAGCAGACACTCCCACTGTTACATGGAAACTTGTGATGTCATGGAGTCATTGAGGCGTTGGACAACTCAGCAGCTGCTACTAGTGATGCGGTCTGCGTTTGTGGTCCACAAACCGTATCTGCCGCGCAGCTGTCAACATGTGTGCGCGGTCCACAGACCGCATGGACCGCGCAGCTGTCAACATGTGTGCGCGGTCCACAGACCGCATGGACCCCGCAGCTGTCAACATGTGTTCGCGGTCCACAGCCCGCATGGACCGCGCAGCTGTCAACATGTGTGCGCGGTCCACAGACCGCATGGACCCCGCAGCTGTCAACATGTGTTCGCGGTCCACAGCCCGCATGGACCGCGCAGCTGTCAACATGTGTGCGCGGTCCACAGCCCGCATGGACCGCGCAGCTGTCAACATGTGTGCGCGGTCCACAGACCGCATGGACCGCGCAGCTGTCGACATGTGTGCGCGGTCCACAGCCCGCATGGACCGCACAGCTGTCAACATCTGAGCGTTGCCGCTGGCCCGTACAGCTGTTCCGTTGTGCTCTACGCAGAGCTTATCTTGCGCTCCAACCTCGTAAATTTCTTTGCTTGAGACGAAAACTTCTTTGAGGCTGCCGGATTTAACGTTCCAAATTTTGGGAAGTGCGTGGTTGATGTGTGTTGTTGAACTGAGACAAGAACAAGTCTTTTCAAGGAGTAAGTGCGTTGGTAATGAAGTAATCAGAGCACATTTCACCTTCGGGACGATAATTTGTTGTTGAACAAAATATATATGACAGAATCCTTTTAAACGATGTATATAGTCTATATATACTGTACCTGTATATAAAACAGCTAAAACCACAAGTTTTATTTATCATCAGCTTTGGAGAGCATATTCTATGATTTCTTTTATAAGAAAGTGAAGAATTAGTTAACAACTACTGACATGTCACTTCCGATGACGTTTTAAGCGAACGTGAACTATCATTAAGAAGGAGAATGAGTTTTCTAACCAAAGTAAAAAAAACTAAATCCATGTTCACTCCAACCATGGATAGAATCAACTTGCATAGCTTGCTAATTTGTGTACTTAATAAAAATGCCTGCAGTTGTTAACTGTCCATCGTTTCGATTTTTTCAAGAAAATTCCAACTTTCAACTGGAGTGAAAAAACTCCTGGAATGAGGAAACTACGGGAATGTGAAAACTCCTGTAGTGAGCAAACTTTTGGAGTGAAAAAGCTCCTGGAGTGAGAAATCTTCTGGAGTGAGACTAACGCAGAAGAAGTAGTGGAGTGTGAGGAGCGCTCTGCCGTGGTTGGAGGACACCTGCCCGTGCGGCGGCAGCTGCGCGCTGCGGCCAAGCCTCTGTCTGTCCCTACCTAGCACCTGCTGCTCCTCTTGCTTCTACTCCTCCTGACCCTACCTAGCACCTGCTCCTCCTCTTGCTCCTACTCCTCCTGCTCCTACCTAGCACCTGTAGCTCCTTTTACTCCTACCTAGCACCTACTTCTTCTCGCCCTACCTAGCACCTATTCCTGCTTTTCGTGCCCCTACCTAGCACCTACTCTTCCTGCCCCTACCTAGCACCTATTCCTCTTACCCCCACTCAGCTCCTACTTCTCCTGCTCCTACCTAGCACTCATGCTTACTTCATCGCATGACTGCAGCAAAATAAATTCCTTCAGGCTACAGCTTCAATAAGGCAGTCGACCAAGAAAAATCCATAGTCTTAAACCTGTTATTTGCCCTCGAATTCCTGTCTGGTTGTAGCCACATTTTATGCAAATCCTTCCTTCATTAAGTGATACAAAAAATACAATGTGTATTGAATATTCTATTGGTGATTTTTGTCAATTTCGCTTGTCTGTTCACAGATTTTATCAAAGAAGAGCGTGGGCAAAACTGCACCAAAACAAATTAGTTTCTCTTCATCAGCAGAGGATAATTGTTTACCTTCATTTTCCTTTTTGTCAATAAAAATCTTCGTTTCAAAATTAGTGTTTCATCATAGGCCAATGAAGACAAATTTGAAGATATTGCATATTTCTTTAGTTCTTGTATTGGAATGCTATTAAATGCGTTTCCACTATGTTTTTTTAACATTGAGAGTTTTAAGATTTTAACATTATTTTTATCGCCTAAGCCTACAGACAGCAGCCGAAAATTATAGCAGCTGAGAACGGGACGAAATATTTGAAAGCATCTTTTTTTCAATGGTGATTTCCTCGAACAATAGACTCCTTTTCAACACTACTCGAGTTTTGTTCTATTTTATTGTATTATTCTTAAGAAACGTAATAGCGTGAAACATCGTTGTTGATGGATCATTCATTGAATATTACGCATTGCATGCAGAAAAATAACCGAAATCTACCTACAGTCACGAAGTTTAATTATTATAAGGAACACGTAAAGATATGCGTCAAGTTGGAGCTATATTTCCAGTAGAATCAAAGAGTATAGCCAGGTCGTCAAATAAATAATATTATTTAACGCCCCAGACGTGCTTCAAAGTTTTTGCCGAAAAAAATCATTAGTCATCTTACAACGAAAAACACAGTAGGCTGCAGTACTTGCCTAAGAATCAAATAGAATATTAATGCAGGAACGAGTCTTTTGGTTTAATAATGGGGGCCGCCCGAGTCTGATACCGTCTAAAGTTAAAGCATTAATCGCGCACATCCATTTCAGGCACGTACATGCACCTCAATCATGTACAAGCACCGGAAGTAAAGAAAAATGAGCAATAAATAACGTCTATCTTTGTGCTGCAATCGATGCATGGCTGTTTTCCGACGTATCGAAAGATCCGTTATATGCATAATCAATCAAATATGTGTCTCAGGCGCATGTGGTGTAATATATTGAATAATGATAGATTCTGCAATGACTCGGAAATAAAATTTTATTATTATTAGTTTTCAGTTTTCATCAATTCAACAATTAAAGGAAACTCGTATGAAAGTGCAGTGCGAACTTAGCTTCAAAATGTACTACTTTTAGGCTGTAGAAACACCTCAAGGTTTGCGAGACTTGCTGTGTATATGCAATGGTGTAACAAATCAAGTTCAATTTCGTTATCACCTGTGGCCCGAATTGAATGGTAAGGAATTTCATCCTATTCATAAAGAGAAACTCGCAGTCGCTGCAGCACCATATGGTCTTCAGTTGTATTGAACTCTTGTCACAGCGCCACGTCAAATAGTAGATCGATCAAAGGAGATGCTAGCCTCCATCGAGTCATTTTCTGCTTTTCGCTCGACGAATTGATAGTTACAGCTTACGGTGAAGGAAACGTTCGATGTTCGCATGACAGGAAGAGGTTCTGGAGAGCAAGATTACAGTAAACAAGGACTTGATGGCAGACCGTAGCTGTCTCCTGCTCTGGGCATGAGGTTTGTCGTAATAAACGTCAATTTCTATAGTATCGTGATTTACAAACATTAAATGAAACTGTCACTTCGTTGCTGGAAATGCTTGGTCACATAATTGAGTGAAATAATGTTTCATAACGATGAGTTTTGTTAGTAATTATGAGAGTTGAATAACACAAGGTAAGGATGAATGTATCGGCTTTCAAACTTTGGTACCATTCGTAAAAAAAGCCTGTGTTCATAAAATACATACATACATGCGGAGACACTGTTCTCGTCACTCTATTACTCTGCATCTGTTTCCTGTAGGATTTGACTATCAATCTTCGATATTTATTATCAAAAGTGTGCTAATATATGTGTTACGGCTACAAATGCATGCAGAACTGATTCAAGTAATATCTGTGAACCACTGAGTTTAAGCTACAGCTTAAACATTCAGCTGCTTTCCGGTTAGATATCTTTTGCTCTGTCAAATGCATTGAATTACCTTACGAAGAAAAAACCCTTTTTTTCACTATGAGCGACCAATGAGAGGTGTGGAACTTACACGACCGGTTCCATGGCTTACGATGCACACCGGCGGTGGTGTATGGTTTCTTAACTCAAGGTCCAACGAAGACAATCAGGCTGTACCCACGTACTGTGTTCGCTCCTCCATGCCCCAAACCTAATTGATGTTACTTACTTTTGAAGATATTTTACTAGTACTCGGGTACCTTGGAGCTTATTTATTTTAAGGGTGGAAATTTAACCAAATTAGAACAGTACGCAAAACGTGTTCGTGTGCGCTATTTTGTAAATAAATTGAAATTGAGTACCAGAAAATAAACATCGTTTCAAAAGAAGTCGATCTGTAAATTGTTTGAATTAAGTGGGAATTATTTTCCTGGAGAGTCCCAGGGAATAGAGTACTCTGCAAAAATATTTAGATTTCATGTTCTGTGAGCTGGTCACAAATAATAAACACGTTCACTGCGCTCCCTTCAGTTTTTTATTGTTTAATATTTTACTTAAATGTTATACGTAATGCCTTTCAATTCGTGACAGAGAAACATTTATATTGTACCCTTTTTAAGTACTAAGGATAATTCTATGATTCGAATTATCAACAAGAGTGACGATTATTTTACTGCGATGTCACAGTACGCGTACACTAACTGTACGTACTGTCGATAGCAGTAATTGTACTAATGCATGATGGCGACGCCCTCAGTCTGCTACACTACACCTCATCTATCTACATACTTTGCTTGTAAATTTGCTTCTGAATCTAATTTATATGTTTTTTTGTACAATTCTGCAGTATTATTAATATCAATTGTTTCATTCTAGGCACATAGTTTTCCTAATAATTTGCAACAACTGACAGTATTATTTTTTCCCTGATGTGATCTTTCAGCAGCCATGAACCAATGTTCTTCAGGGTGTCCCAAAAAATGTAAACATTTTTAAAAGAATGTAGTTTTAATACTACTGGCATTCAGAAGGTATACATAAGGTGGGAAAAATTTATACAGAATGAAAAAAAATCTTATTCTTTCGACTGAGACCTGCCCTAGCCTCCTAGCACCAGTAGTATTCAAACTACTGCCTTTTAAATATGTATAGATTTTTTGGGATACCCTGTACATAAAATCATCAGCTCTTCTTCCGTGTTAGAATACATGCTGGAACTAAACTGTTATGAGTGTTATGGTAAAATCCCGACTCTTCTCAACCCGATGACTATAATCGATTTTTAACTCAACAACACTGCTGTTCCATATGTTGCCTCTTGAGTGTGTGCTTAAAGCGATACGTACCAGGTGTGTCTGTCGTGTTTTTAATACGTTTTCAAAGTGATGTTGATATAACGAACGGTTTTGTTGCATCGAAATCTAATGTTGTTTTCCTTCTTTTTCCCCCTGGTTTCGCTCCATAGAGTCTTTATTTTTCATGTACTTTTTATTATTGTTTCAGTTTTAATTTAGCTTAAAATAAATTGTGGGAGCAGTTTGATGTTCCGCTGGCCTTGCGTTCGATGTCTTCCTTTCCCTGTCGGGTCCTCCATTAAATGGAGCAACAGTCGTTCTTTATTTTTATTCACGCTTGAGTCACTTTATGGTTTTTCTCTGTAGTTTTAAATGTATTCTGACGTACGAGCAATTTTCTTACTCTACTGAATCTTCTATTGTTCTCTTCTCTTCTTTGATCAAGTCTTCGCAAGGAGATCGAGTCTGCGTCCTTTGTTTCGCTTAGCGCTTGCATCTTTTTACGTTAGTTTGTATCCCTTAACGCAGCTTTACTATTAGCTTCCTCTAATTTAGGTGTAGACTTCCTGCTGCGAGCTACCTGCTTTGCCAGCCCGGGCTCCTACCACACCTGGAAAGGTGAACAGTTCTCGGATCTCAAGTCATTACCGTTAAATAATGAACTGAGCTCCGGCCAGACCTCACTGCTGCCCCATCTTCCATGGAATAGAATTTCTCTTGTGTGTCGAGTCATTTCGGAAAATAACCATCACATTATAGAAGGGGTTTCTACTACCATCTCACCAGATATTCATCTCGTAAGAGAACTATTTCCGAGTGGTCTTTTTTCAACATGCGTGTAGTTTTCTGGTTCAAGCTCTTCTTGTATCGTCCGTTCAGAAAACAAACACAAACTGTAATTATTATTTTTTAAAAAGTATGTCGTTCATACTCATTTCCAAAATTACAGTATTGAATTAGACATTTTTGCGCAAGCACTTGAAAAAATTTCGTTTTATTTTGAGCTCATCTGTGTCGCCTATTTTTTTGGAAGAACAAATCGTTGATCAAACACACTGTCATGAATCGTTTTTGTTGCAGTGTTCCATCGTATTCAAGAACTCGGTAGTACATGATGACTGAAAACATATCCGTCAAGTAAAATGAATTATTTGTCTTTTATCTTCTGTGTAAGTATAGTACGCCGTTTTGTGTTGCGCTGTAAAGAATATTAAGTATCAACGGACGCTGGTTCAATATAAAAAGTGATTGTGAAAGCTTACCGCGTATTGCAGAATGTGCTTTGTATCCTATCAACGAACGTGTGTTTGAGTGGTCCTTTTAACGCAATACCGTTTTCAAAGTTCGAGACACATTAGTCCGTATCATTGCATAATGCTTCAGTTCTCAGAGTAGAAATTGATGTTTGTAGTTCTGTGTTTCAATTCGCACAGTAAAAATTGATGTTGGTGCTGCTACGCTTCAGTTCACACAGTAGAAATTGATGTTAGTGCTGCTACACTTCAATTCGCATAGTAGAAATTGATGTTGGTGCTGCTACGCTTCAGTTCACACAGTAGAAATTGATGTTAGTGCTGCTACACTTCAATTCGCATAGTAGAGAAAACTGTAAAGCATTTAATTTTGTTCACACGGACGATGGCGAGGACAATACTGGTGTTGCGTGTGTTGGGAAAAGTAGTGCACAAGTGGTGGAAAAAGGGAAAGCTATGATAATTATCGTTCAGATTTATGACACTGGGTTCTCATACGTGTAAGTTGATAACAATTAATTTGTTATTAGTTCTGTAACAGCTGAAATGAGTCTCAAAGTTCTTATAGTTTTCAATTTACTTCGAAACTTGTTATATTCTTTAAGCCACGCCCAAAATTGATATATTTCACTTACTTATAAAGTCGTTATAGTCTTCAAGTTCAATGGAGGGATATAATATTGACATGAGCTACAGTATTTAACATCAACTTGACTCCCTCACCCACCACCATTCCCACCCTCTCTCCCAGCGAGCGAGTCTCGTGTTTCTGAAACTCAATTCTGTTTTTACTCTCGGAATTTCTAATTATCTTTTATCTTGTTTTATTGGAGGTGTAAGCGAGATCATTGGTGGTTGCGCCTTGCCCTCATTATACACCACTGCTATTATTATTGGCTGCTCGTATTAGAGAGCCAGAAATGCAAGCGCAAATGACAGGTGAGAGGCTCCATTACTGACGATCTGGCTTCCGTCCAGAGCACAATTTCCATTTTCGTGATTACATTTCGATAAATATTCTTGAAAGACATTAATCATTTTGGGGGAATCCCATTATCCTCAAGCATCAAGTTAAGTTCACGTGATTATTTTTATTTATTTTTTATCCTGCTCCATGATAGAGTTATTCGCAACAACGTTCAATTTTGTGATTATCCCTTCTCCTTGGGATCGAAACCGTGTAATTTAAATTGTGATTGAAGACTTGATTGATGAATCGCTTCATTCGGTGCATACGAATTGCATACTACTGATTTGCTTCATGGTGTTCTGCTTCGTGGGGATCAGCACGAGACTTGAGTTTAGCTGGAAACTACTTTAAATGACACATTTTAGCTCGCAATGCTGTTCATCTTACTGCCCAGCCTAGTTAGCGCGCTACTGTCCACCTCGCTGCCCAGCCTAGTTAGCGCGCTACTGTCCACCTCACTGCCCAGCCTAGTTAGCGCGCTACTGTCCACCTCGCTGCCCAGCCTAGTTAGCGCGCTACTGTCCACCTCGCTGCCCAGCCTAGTTAGCGCGCTATTGTCCATCTGGATACCCAGGCCCAGATGAGGTGAAGTGGCTTACCCAGCACAGACCGGCGTTGTCCAGCTGCCACTCAGCGGTTGCTGGCAATTGTAGTCTCAACACGAGCCACGGCAGATGGCCAGCGCAGCATTCAGCCCTGCAGCTCCATCCCCTCCCTCTCATAGCCCGCTCCAACCTATTCAGGCTCATCGTGCCCCGCACACACGTGTTCTCTCGTCTTAAGTTTTATTACACTTTCATTAAACCTCATGCTCGAGCCTGCTCTTGTTTCAGATACAGGGCTTCACAAAGCATTTGTTAAGCAGGACCTCGCTTCCGAATTTTTTTCCTGTTTCATTGTGAGGTGAAATGAGCGAAGTACTGAAAAGTATGGTGTATAATTCTTTTCGGACTTGGAACAAACTCAAATAGCTGATGAACTATGAGCTGCAAGGACCTCATGCGTTTAGTTTTCAATCACCAGCAAAATTTTCTATTCGCTTTCGGTTTAATAATTCAGCTTCGCATAGATAGTCAGCAGTGTTGAAATATAGCGATAATTATCCGAACTAGAGAATACCTTTACATGTTCAATAGCAATCCCCTTTAATTTTTTTTTAATTCAAAGGTCATATATCTGAACACATGTACACCTCATTTGAACCTAAGTATTTGCTCGATTTATAGTGTATTGACTATATATTTTGCTTAAATAGACTTCTATACCAAAAGAAATACTCCCTAATTGCAGCACGTCATGCCTCAATTTTACATTTTCAGCTATTCCTTGAAACGGCGATGGCTCGCAACGACGCGTATCAAATACCAACAAATATATTTCAGTGGACGAAATTAACAAAAGAAACTCGCAAACTTTATTACATTTTTCAGAGCTACGCGGCCTTCACTGCTTAGTATTCCTCCCCCGTCTCTTCGGTTACGTCTAATTAAGATGGAGGTTGAAACGTCACTAATATCATAGTTAGAAACTTATGAGTGACTCTAGTTTTATGTTTCTTGTAACTATTAAATGTTGTACTTCAAGTACAATTGACACATTAATCAATGTGAAAAATGCTGCTAAAGATATACTTGTAAGTAACCATAAAAATCAATGAACTGTGATTTAAATTTTCTGAAACACATACGATTGAGAGTACATGTCGTTAAAATGCTGTTTCCAAAGTACAGTAGGGTTAGTCGTCCTGAAATATATTGTATATCTTGAAGCTATTTCTCTACTGAGCTACAGCTTAAAAATCTGAAGCACGCGACAGGGTTCATGTACTGTGTGTATGTAGATTGTAGATGGTAAGCCTAACTTTTACTATAAGCTTCACTAATGACTTCATTGCATTCAAACGACGCTAATGCGATAGTATCTTACCTACGAACCTAATGCGATAGTATCTTGCCTACGAAGCTAATGCGATAGTATCTTACCTATGAAGCTAATGCGATAGTATCTTACCTATGAAGCTAATGCGATAGTATCCTACCTAGAAAGCTAGTGCGGTAGTATCTTACCTACGAAGCTAATGCGATAGTATCTTACCTACGAAGCTAATGCGATAGTATCTTACCTATGAAGCTAATGCGATAGTATCCTACCTAGAAAGCTAGTGCGGTAGTATCTTACCTACGAAGCTAATGCGATAGTATCTTACCTACGAAGCTAATGCGATAGTATCTTACCTATGAAGCTAATGCAATAGTATCCTACCTAGAAAGCTAGTGCGGTAGTATCTTACCTACGAAGCTAATGCGATAGTATCTTACCTACGAAGCTAATGCGATAGTATCTTACCTATGAAGCTAATGCAATAGTATCTTACCTAGAAAGCTAGTGCGGTAGTATCTTACCTACGAAGCTAATGCGATAGTATCTTACCTACGAAGCTAATGCGATAGTATCTTACCTACGATGCTAATGCGATAGTATCTTACCTACAATGCTCGTGCGGGTGTTTCCATAACTACTCGNGGTTGCACTTTGGATATTCAACGCATGATTTACTTCATAGAGAGACATAGTATACGAACAAAATGGAATTTCTTACACTAAAACAATGAATTAGAATATAACTGCTTAGAAGTGTTTGACAACAACATACGAACAGCACCTGTCACAAAGTAGTTACTAGCGATGTAGTGAACGTATAAAAAATGTTAGACTTGTGTTTTGCACATTTTTGGCCTTCACATTCCAGAATCATTCTACATTTACGAGTTGAAAGCGTCTGTCCTGGAAATATATAATATTTTTTAGCTTAGTGCATCCGTCTAAGGATAGTTAAGCGACGAATTGTTCATGCAGTTATGTTCGTTCATCAATTTTTATTTTTTGCCCATTGAAAAGTTTTGAGAGACAAGTTTTTAATGAAAAGTTTTCTCAGTTGATTTTTTTATAAGTACCTGAAGCAAAATGCTTTTACGATACGTTTCTTTGTCATCTTCGTCAATTTTATTCACAAGAAAGAAGTTCGTAATAAATATTTAGGTGCTAAAGAGCAGTGAGAAAATACACCCTGAAAATACAAAATAATTCACCGCCAATATTCAGTATAAAAATCTGGAGTACCTGCAGATGATTTTAACTTGTAGGAGGTAGCACTTAAAGTCAAATTTGAAATTTTTTCTTGGTTTCAGATGAGATGAGGAGGACAAGTCACAAGAATATTTACCGTTTTTTTGTTGATGGTTTCGCACTTAGCACACAAAAGGAAGGCAGGAGAGTCAAAGTTTAGGCAAACGCAAGTTGTAATGAAATACAGTTTTTGGAAAAAACATGCTCTTCACACACTCTCATATACTGACATGCGACCAAAAAATAGGTTTGACAGAGCATTCTCAAGTTGTACTATGCAGTAGAACCCTCAAATGCTATAAGAAATAGGTACACGACCTTCCTCAAAAATTACTCGTGTTTGTAAGAAATTATTTTTACGTTCAATAAATAAACTGAAGTAAAGTATGCTTGCACAGTCACCATTGCAAAACATAAACTGCATCTTTAGCTGTGACGTACATACAGATTGAGATTTCGGTATTGGAAGTCCCATTGAAATTCATTGCCTATGGTGGTACCAATTTGGTGTGGCAGACATTCTTTTTTCACCAAAGCTCCACTTCTTTGGACTAGAATTTGTATTCTATGCCCTTGCCAACAGCACTAGACTACCTATCATTTGCGACCGCCAATCATGATTGATGAATTATAGGTGGGCGGTTGTTGCCATCGGCTAAGTTACAATCGATGATTGCTTCTGTTCTACAGCAAGCGAAACACTTGGGCTGTGACGTGCTTGGATCGATAGAGAACATTGCAAGGGCCTGAGAACATCTTTCACCACCAAAACTGAACTCTGAAAGTTCATGAAATTCACTGAAATTACTCACACCAGGGTTGAGATATGTGAAACATTGACACATAGTACACCTACTAGTATTAACCAATCAGTCTGGTAGAGCAGAAAACTTGCATTTCTAGGAATAGTATTACAGAATACAATTTTTCTAAATGTAGTTTTGTTAATAATATTCTCAAGTAAAATTATTTGGGTGTAATTGATTCCTGTTTCGAGTAAATATACTTGCCAAGCAATAAAATTAATGATTATAATTTTATTGCTGAGAGATCAAGACGAACTCAGTTTGAGAGCGTGGCAATAGCCTACGAAAATCCCATTATACCGAAAAATTGGTCACTGAAAATACAAAAACAGAAGTGATAATGCTCGAGTAAGAGTTTGTTCTAATAATACGTCGGTAACTTGCTTCAAAAGGTGAAGGGTAAAATAAAAAATGAGGGCTACTTACCTACTTGAAAACTAAAACAAACATCACAACCACTGTAGCTCCATGAATCTTCTTTGGATAGTTGAGGTAATTTAGTGGATTGTCGTATCTCATAGGTAATTTAGTGGTACGATATGTTTGCTAACTGATACTGCTCGTTCACTTATTTCCAGACAAGCTCGAGAATCCTACGTACATTTTGAGGATTGATCAGTTTCCATGATAGGTTAAATCACAAACCTATTCAGTGTTTTCATGAGGAGGAAAAAATCAAGCATATCTTGTTTTCCTGGCAATAAAATGTGTCTGCAGAAGGTTAAAAGAAAGTGGATGACTGTTTCGAACAAAAATTGCTCAAGCTAAAAATACTGTATACTGCATTCATACTCCAGAGGGTTTCTTCTATTAATGCTCCATGAATGACATGAGGGCACATCTGCGGCACAAGCTGCAAGAAACATTTGTTCTGTCTACGAGTATAAGAATAATTTTTGAATTTTAGAAAATGCCAACGGAGGTTTGCTCAATATTCATCTGGAGATTTTCATCTCAAGGATCTTTAATGGCTTCTTTATCTATTGACTTTGGTCTTGAATGTGGACTATCCTTGAGATCAGACTTTTAACGTTGCTTTCTCGAATGGACAGCGGATAGTAGTTCTGGACATTCGAGGAAGAAACATGAGTAGTTATGGAAACACCCGCACGAGCTTTGTAGGCAAGATACTATCGCATTAGCTTTCTAGGTAGGATACTATCGCATTAGCTTCATAGGTAAGATACTATCGCATTAGCTTCGTAGGCAAGATACTATCGCATTAGCTTTCTAGATAAGATACTATCGCATTAGCTTCGTAGGTAAGATACTATCGCATTAGCTTCGTAGGCAAGATACTATCGCATTAGGTTCGTAGGTAAGATACTATCGCATTAGCTTCGTAGGCAAGATACTATCGCATTAGGTTCGTAGGTAAGATACTATCGTATTAGCGTCGTTTGGATGCAATGAAGTCATTAGTGAAGCTTATAGTAAAAGTTAGGCCTACCTTCTACAATCTACATACATACAGTACATGAACCCTGTGGCGTGCTTCAGATTTTTAAGCTGTAGCTCAGTAGAGAAATAGCTTCAAGATATACACTATATTTCAGGACGACTAACCCTACTGTACTTTGGAAACTGCATTTTAACGACATGTACTCTTAATCGTAGGTATTTCAGAGAATTTAAATCACAGTTCATTGATTTTTATGGTTACTTACAAGTATATCTTTAGCAGCATTTTTCACATTGATTAATGTGTCAATT
>VCRD01005313.1:8377-23735 GCA_006783055.1 Trinorchestia longiramus
TTCTTTGAAGCTTTTCAAGAAAATCACAATTCCGAAAACAATAACTCAATTTCCAAAATCTTTGGCCTTATACTAAGTGGTAGCCAGGTTACTGGTCAAACTAATTGAAAACATTTCTTTTCGCATTATCAATTAAAAATATCAAAGCATCATGATGAATTTCAACAGAAAAAAAGTCCAAAGAAAATTTCTATTTTTAAAAATAAACCGATTGTGTATTCTGGATACCATAATGCAAGTGAAAGGAAATTGAATTGCCACAGATAAATAATGCAATAGAATGATTTCTTGTATTTCTTAAGCTTTATCCTTGGAGCTATCAAAGCTATCGATTAGAAGAGTGTGACACATGGACAGACAGATAGAGACAGACACGACTCTTATTATAGTATAGATGTAGATATATATAGAGAGAGATAGCGGGAGATGGAGATACACTGTGTATTATATGAGTAGACTAAATGAAAAACTCAATGAAAAGAACACAATTTTTCAACATATAAGACATGAAACAATCCACTTAAAAAATAGACAGTGTCTCCCTCTCTGCGTGTGTTTGTTCCATTACTTTCTATCTATTGCTGAAGAAAAATTATTGGACTGAAATCAGAACGGGTATACATATAAGAACTGTATTGTGGATACCAAAGGTGCTGGATTACTATAAAATACGCCATTTTTCCAGTTATTAGCCTTCTTCTCATTCACGGTCATGTTATCGGTGTATAAGATACAGAATGGAAGTTCTATATATATTCCTGAAAAATATTCACGTTCTAACAGTGCCACGGGTAAAACTTAAAGATATATTTCATCTCATAGATCCTTAATTTTATCACTTAAACCATGGAATTCCCACAGGTATTATCTAGGCCATGTTATCGGTTGATGAAATACAGAATAGAAGTTCTGTGTATATTCATGAAAAATATCCATTTGAAACAATAATTCGTCGTAAATCTTCATTACATTCGTCTTTAAAATAATTTGTAATTAGTCGAATCTAATCCGCAGAATTTTCACGGATACTGTCTGGTCTGCATATATAATAACTGTCTAGTACTAAATAAATCGAGTAAACTTAATCACACAGGAGTAGAATTGCAATTGATGAAATACACCTCCAGTAAAGCAACCAATAAAAAAAGAAGAGCGACTATAAAGTCGTATTTTTCTAGTTCAGGAATCTGAAACATTTGTAGTTCATGTAGTCTTATCTCCTTGACTTTCACGCACAAAGCTCCTTGCAACTAATAAATGATAATCTGATATTACTGTGAAAGCCAGGGTTAGTTAGATCGTTTCCTCTTCTGCAGTTTTGCATCAAATAACAGAACACTCGAACTTGTACGTAAAATGAAATCAGATGAGCCAAATTATAGAACGCTCATTTCCAGAATGTTGCATTAATACTAATGTAACCTAAACTCAAACTATGAGTCTAAAATTTCATGATGGCATTTACTTATTTCTTCAAATCAAGTTAGATACTCGAGATATTACAGTGTATTAAGGTCCTACCCGAATGTAGAGCCACAGCACTTACCAGTTGTGGTAGTACTGCCACTTGTAGGCTCTGTAGTGGTCGTACTTGAGGTCGTGGTGGTAGTGGTAGTATTGGTGGACGAGTCTACAATGCAAACGAAGAAATAAAAACATTGAACGTGAGTAGTCAATGTGAATACAGGAAACATAACGAAATCTACTTCCGTAATACACAGTGTATCTCCATCTCTGTGTTTGCGTAAGTCCTATTTCGCTCTATCTATTACTGAAAAAAAAATTACTAAACTGAAATGAGAATGGGTATACATATATTATAGGCATTGTATTGTGGATACCAAAAGCGCCGTATTAATATAAAATATGCAATTTTCCCCCGTTATAAGCCTTCGTCTCCTACACGGTCATGTTATCAGTAGATAAGATACAGGATGGAAGTCCTGTATACCTTCATGAAAAATATTCATTTAAAACAACAATCCGTCGTAAACGTTTAATATATTCGTTTTTATAATACTTTCAAATTAGTCAAACGTAAACCGTGAAATTTCCACGGGAACTATGTAGTAATTTATAAAATACACTTGTTCCGTTTCTCTAATAGGAAACAAATGTCAACAATACACAAAACCTGACCAAACGATTGCCATGTTTTCTTTGACTACATAAGTATTCATTCTGTATAAGTTGCCTCATGGTTACCAAGTCAAAAGTTAAATGAGCGAAAGCAGAATAATAAAAAGAGTACTTTATGAGTACAATATTATACTGATCATGTGGTTGCTGGAGGATGGAAACTTGTAACATTCAAATTTGAAATAAATTTATTTTGTTATTTATTCCGAAAGGGATTAATGGCGGTCTGAATGATTCTCTAACACAAAACGTAGAGCATATTTTAAATTTCAATCACTTTTTTCATTCGATGAATCTAACTTTGTTTTGCCAATTATAGTACATTTGATTGGGGGTGTGCTACATGAACTACCAATAACAGTATAATTGGTTGAATGAAGATCAAGAACGGAGAGAATAATATTTGCGGTAAATGAAAAGGAAAATTCAATAAGCGTACGTTTTTGAAGGAAACAAAATACAGCCCCATTACGCTAGTGCCACCAGCTTGGTCTAACCACCAACTACCACCAGCTTGGTCGATTGGTGAGCGAACTCGCTTGCGATGCGAGAAGACCTAGCTTCGAGGCCCGCTGCCGCGGTGGTCAGTTTGTGTATGACCATCGCTTGGCTAGATGGGAGTACTAAATATTGTCTAGAAAAAAGTTTTTTTCGAGAAAACTTTTGAGTAAGAACATTTTTAATACCAAGTTAAAAATGTTTAAAAGCCTTTCCACTCATGAGCATATCAAAGCTAAAAATAGAGCTCTTGACGATTTAATGACAAAGTGAACACATTTTAAATTATCATTTAATGATAACAAATAATAGAGCTCCGCTTTAATGCTAAAGTTCTTAAGTATAATTTTTGCCATAATTCAGTATTACATTAAATTATCGAGTGAATTGAACATTGAACACTTTTAGTACAGTAATGGGATGTACTTACAATGTTCAAAACTAATAAAAAAACAAAATAGGATTGTAAAAGAACAAAAAATGAAAAAGATATTACAATTAAAAAATGAAATAGGTTTATAAAATAATTAAAACGTGAATGAAATCAACAATGTAACAATGATCATAATTAAATTCAGCAGATGAAAGGTTAATAGGTGAAACCTTATAATGACCAAATTATTTTTGGACAGAACAAAATTTTGCGTTAATTACCACTGATCTTTACTGGTTTGTTGTGTAATCCCCCAAACTTTTGAACGAAAGATCTAGAATATAGGATTAAAGTGAATTAACTGTAATGTACATGCGTCAGGACTGTGGCCCTAATAAGTGAAAAGTTCTTAGCATAGGCCCTCAACTCCCCGCCCATGGACACATCCCAGGATCGTCGCATGGAGCTCACCATCATCCTTACTCTAAGAATTTTAACCTTAAGAATTTGAAAAACCAATGTACTAATGTGTATGTACTGTGTACTTGATTGGAAATAAAGTTGTTGGTTTGTTTGAAGTCTTACTTGTCTGTTGTTGAAGTCGCTGCACCACTTCAGGAGGAAGGAGAGGGAATGCAGGGAAGGGAGGGGGCAGGAATCCCGGGAACGGTGCGCCCAGCACGGGGGGGAATGGAATGGGAGGCTGGTCTGCAGGAGGAGGGAGTCTGGGGGGCTGCTGGGTCCCAGGAACTGGGCTCCTCGTGGTCTGCTGTGGAGCCCTGGCAGCATTATGCTGTCTCGCTCTCTCCTGCTGCTCAGCAACTTGTTGGAAGAACTCCACTGCACACCAAATGTTAATCTATTTGAGTATTCAATGCACGCTTTCTAATTGTTTAACCGTACGAAATAGAACAAGTAATTAACTTGATGAATGTGAATATATAAGACCTATGTACTTACGAATGTAAATATAGAAAGAAACTTAAACATATAGTTATCGTTTAATGCAAACAAAGTGTGCAAAATGTCTACTTACGTATGTATGGATGCACAGAAATAAACGTCTCTAATCATTTCCAATAACTCAATGACTACATGTACTTAGGGCTGGAAAAAACATGAAAACTCCTAACCCATGTTGGCAGGTGCCACTTGAGGCTGCTGCTGGTCAGCTGGAGCAGCTGGTGCTGCAGCTGCAGTGGCTGCTCTAGCAGCAGCAGCGGCAGCTAGTGTAGGTCTGAGCACGTCTAGACGGCAGGTGGGGCAGGTCTGCTGGCGCTGGAACCAGCTGCGCAGACACAGCGCGTGGAACAGGTGGTTGCAAGGAAGCTTCTTCACACCTGCCACGTCAAAGACACAAAATTATTACAAACGTACCACAAAATCTGCACTAAAAACAATGAAAAATAAAGAAAATTAAAATCGATTCAAGCTGTAACGTAGGAAAAAATACGTTAAAAACTTGCCGAGGCAATCAGAACAGAATATTTTCGTCATCCAAACGAAGGTTTTCACACACTCCACTGACTACGTGGAGAGCTTGTATGTCTCGTGAGCATGGCTGGAGAATTGCATGTTCACTCTCATGGTTGTGACTCTTCAATCCCTAGGAAGCTCAATTCTAACTCAGATTCATTAGTGTGACGAAAATTGAGCTTTCGAGTGAAAAAAATAGGACCTTCAGAACGTATATTAAATAAAGTATACTTGTAGACCACACTGGAGGATGCAGATAAATGTCGATCAGAACAAAAAAAGGACGGCTGGCAGAGGAGTGCTGGGGGCTAGTATTGTTCGCGAAAGAAGGAAAAGGACGGTGGAAATTGGCTTGTTGTGACATTTTGTCAAAATGTGTAGGCAGAGCTTCAAGCAGTGAAGGATCTAGTGACAATGATAAATAAGAAGTAAGTAGGTGCTTCACAATGAGAAGGCTAGAAAATTAGTCAAAAATAAAGTAAAATTACGTATGGTATATGAATATGGAGGCCCAGTAATTAATATGGGTTGCCATGGTTACTTAGCTTCGTGGTTGCCATGGTTACTTAGCTTCGTGGGGGCCTACTAAGAAAAAAGTTGCGCGGTGAACGAAGCTCCCATAGAAGGGGCGAGAGATGGGCGATTTGGAGTCAAATTTTGCCGAGGGAAATAGCATGATTTGCTTGTAGCTGTGTGGGTTGACTGGATGCTTTGGGCATGGGTAGGACAAGTATTAATTTGTTTTTTAAAGCAAATAGAATAAAGACCATCATGCTAACGGTCGGCAGTAAATCTTGCACGTATTCTAAAACATGATTGTTGACGGTATTTATGTGGAAGATTTGAGCATTTAGCAGCATTAAGGTGGCTCAAAGAGCAGGGAAACATGCCCGTGCAATGGAACAGAATAGCAAATCCCTTGTGGGGAACGTAAAAAGTTTTTTTGGCGCTGCAATGGAAGACAGCGGGTATTGTATTCAGGTGATATTTATGAATGACAAATTTTCAGTCTCTTCCTCAGTGCCGAATCTACAGCATGATTTACAAATGCTAATGCTGATGATATTTCAAAGTAACATATGGTAAGGTAGACAATAATAACCTTATTTCCATGTCAGCGTCACATTAGTAGGATTTTCGGCCCAACTCCAGAGCGCTGGTTTACAGACAAACTGCAACCTTTGACGGGACTATCACTAAAATCTTGTCTTTAATACACACAAAAAGTTAGTTTGCAATCTCATCATGAAAGTATTTAAAAATTTGAGAAAACATACAAAGGAATAGAAAGTAACGCACGACATTGAAGTCACTCCAGTATGAGGATGTTCGTGCGATACTTCAGCCATAGCCGTCCTAAGAAAGACTGAATTAGAAAATTCTTCTGAATGAGCTCACCAGAATTGACAACCATTTCTTCACGACATATGATGCAAACATTGTCCGCCTGCTGGAGCTCATCTGCCGTGGCATCAGGATACAGCGTGTTCATGTTATGGATGGCCCGCCTGCTCTGCAGCATATCCTGTAGTGCTTTCTTAAACGCCCTGCAATACATGATTTCAGTGATATTATTCTTTATTTTATTACGTCATTATTCGCATGAAGGAATAAAAAGTTCTTGAACATCCTGAAGTATGTCATGATCTTAAGTTTTATTTTATTCGTATACTAATGACAAGGTGGTGCAACACACAACACTGTCAGCACATAACGTTTTGCTTCATTTTACTAAGATATTATTCATGAGGAAGAATGAAATATATCTTCAAAACATGTATCTGAAACTTTAACGTTGCTTACATGATTTTTTTGCTTTACTAGTATAAAATCATTGTCGATTTTTTTACCCATAATTGAGGCCAGAGCAGAAAATTGCTTAGTCTTATATTGATGAGAAAAAACACATAAAATTAGAGAGTACGTTTAAATTATATTTTTCCCATACTGAAAGACAGAGCCCAAATGTGATACAAATTTCACATTAAAGATTAATTCTGCCCTACAGAAATACTCGACAACACAGCAGATGAAACATGGCATAGCTGAGAGGGACGGGAGAACACTACAGTATGCATTCAGATCAGCCTTTTGTCTACTGTCTACTTTGCAAGTCTACTGAACGTTGCGTCAACAGGAAGTAAAGTTATCTTTTTTATGTAAACACAACAGCGGTAGCCAGAGTTGCTGTCAGTAAACAAAAGATTAAAGTTGAAAATACACGCATACTTCAACATGTGCAAGAAACCAAGTCGCATAGGTAAACAGGATGGATAAAGAGTACTACTCACTTCATGGTCAGATACACAGGACGGATGAAGAGTGCTACTCACTTCATGGTCAGGTACACAGGACGGATGAAGAGTACTACTCACTTCATGGTCAGGTACACAGGACGGATGAAGAGTACTACTCACTTCATGGTCAGGTACACAGGACGGATGAAGAGTACTACTCACTTCATGGTCAGGTACACAGGACGGATGAAGAATACTACTCACTTCATGGTCAGGTACACAGAACGGATGAAGAGTACTACTCACTTCATGGTCAGGTACACAGGACGGATGAAGAGTACTACTCACTTCATGGTCAGGTACATGGGACGGATGATGAAGAGAGGAAACGTGTGGATGCGCAACATGATCACCAAGAATATCATGTACAGCAGCACCTTGATGAAGCCTGTAAACAAGCGTACAATTAGATGCAATAACTGCAGTGTCATCAAGAGACGCTTGTACATTCAGCAAAATTTTATAAATATCCAAGGTATCATAGATCAAATTCATTTTGTAAACATTTTTCTTCTTAGAAGTCATGTGAAACAATGAATGCAAGAGACGATTTGTTAAGATAAAAAAATTGTTAACTCAGAGATATTTTGAAAATCAGTTCAACAACTGGGTGGTGTGTGTAGCTCGGTTACATAAAGTAGGACTGCTTTTCAACTTTGTTATCGGCTTCAGGACTATGAAACGTAAGGTAAAATATTAATTTATTAAGAAATAAATACCATTTAAGTATCTTTATAAAACTTTCCAAGACGTCACACACATGGAAGAAAATAAAACATTTATGACACATGGAAAACGCTCATAGAGTTCATCAAATAGCTATGCATTACAGATTCCACAAATAATAAATTATACAACTATTTTAGCATCAACGAAAATATATACAATAGACCCACACGAATATTGCCTTGACCAAAAAGCTTTAAGGAAAAGCCTATTAAGATCTAAAATAAATGGATTGAATTAAATGAACTCATCAACTCTATTAGGAAATCTTACCTACAAATAGTTCTGTGTAGAGCAGATACATGGCCTTGTTTTCCCAAGGGTTTTCCCTGTGCAGGTCAATGCCATGGCAGATATATTTAACGCCGATGTTGTATGCTACAGTGAGCAGGATGGCGTACTCGAAGCCGAACACGAGCTGGACGGTGGCGCCCATTGTCATGGTTGAGTAATAAGCGTGTCTCACCAGTAGAATGTCAATGGTGCTCAGCAACACCAGCAATGCTGCACACACACACAAATATTGTAACAACAAGCATTGGTGATGGTACATCAGTTCAGAGAGCTAGGGACTGACACCATGGAAATGTGAATGATTCGTATTGGAATAGATGATGAAAAGTAACTTGTGTCAGCAGAAATCTTGGAAAGTCAAAAATCTATGAAGATAGACGAAAGAATAAAACCCTCCAGGCAAAAGAAGCAAAAAATCTGAGAACAGCACATCTCTGCACCAAATACTCCTCTCCTCATCCTAAGTGAATTAACAAGTCTAACATAAATCACATGAACATACAAGCCAATAGTGGAATTGTACACATGTTATTCAATAGAATTGCACACATGCAATCCTAATATAGAATTGAACACAGAATCGTAATGTAAAATTGTACACATGTAATCTTAATATAAAACTGCATGCTTAAAGTTCTAATATAAATCTGCACACAGACATGGAAGAAGTAAATAGACAATTTTTTTAAATTTTTCATCTAACCATTTTAATATGTTTTCAGCATTGTAGAACCATGAACTCTGGAAAATACATCAAAATACTTAAGCAAAGGCCACTTCCAATGTACTTACACAATAAAATAACAAAAAATTAGTTTTTATTCATAAAAGATGCCATACAGCAAAAAGAACTCAATGGCTGACTGAAAATGAGTTCAAAAAGCTTTCTTGACCAAACTAATCCCCAGTCATGAATCCAATTGAAAATCTTTTGAACTTATTAAATAGTACTACACAAAAACCTTCATCTAAAGATAAACTTTTTCGTTTGTTGCATGAAAAGTGGGCAGAAATTTTACAACAAACAACCACAAAGCTTATCAGTTCAATGCCAAAAATAGTTTCTGACTTGAAAACTGCCAAGCAAATGTCTACCAAATACTAAATTAGTAGTCCTACCTATCTATTACATTTCAAATGTTTGCTTTGCATATTAAATGAAGAACTTTGAAGTCTAAAGATGCCTATTAACTACCTGGATGTCTGTGTACACACACAATTCTAATTCTCACATGCAATTCTAATATGAAAGAGCCGAGTGATGATGGGAGAGCGTTCCATGTAGTCCACCCTGTAGTCTGCCAGCCAGTGAAAAGCCTTCAGGAAAAGCAGCACTGTAAACAGAGCTACAAACTTGTGACTGAAGTCATCCCTGAAGACTGTGAAGGCCAGGCACGTCTCCGTGATGGCATAGAAGAACCGCTCAATCAAGTGCTGCAAAATAAAAAAAAACAAATACTTTGTATTCAATACCTAAACCATAATCTCTTATATGATTTAATCTGCACTGCTCTCTTTACAAATAAATGAGCCCATAAAAAAAAACTATTCAAGTGCTAATTTTTAACAATATTCACTTTATTTTTTGAGAATGAAGGAATTGAGCAAACATTTCTTAAATTAGTTTAATGGAAATTCTCCTGTGCATAAATTAGTTTAGACAGTTGAGAGAACAGATGCCTTTAGAGGGTAAAAAAATTCTATAATTTTCTTCCCAAATGAATAATTTTACAATTTTATAATTTTTTATCATTTTTGTATTATTTTACTAATCACATCTGAAATCAATCATGAAGGCATAGTTAAGAAATTCAGGTACAATGAAAAATATTATTTTATAAAAAATGATCTATTTACTAGATGAGGATCTATTCATATTTAAAAAGCATTGAATCATAAATACCATTTTAAACAAAATATAGTAAAAAAAATAATTAAGAAGATCATTGGAATAATCATTTATGGTAAAGTTTCAGAGTTAAACAGAAATGATAAAAGCCCTCACCTCAGATTCAGCAACTCTCAGAGTACCAAAGAAGATTTTCTTCAACAATTTGCCAAGCAGCAGAGCAAGTGTGAATGCCATCAGATACAATGCCTGCAAAATAAAGGACAAATATAATCATGCAGCATATATGGATGGAAATACACCCACATGAAGATATTTGCTATCACACATAAAACAAAGAAACTTGCTAACAAAAAATCAGATAATTAGTGAAGGATCTAATTTTAGAGCTAGTTGCATAAAATATTCAATAAAATCATGTCTTCTTTCCCCAAACTTCATTTAATTCTAAGAAAAATAAACTATTTCTATAAATTATATGTAATAAAACTACTTACCACATATAAGGTTTCTGATGAACACCAATAAATCAAGTATTGGGTATTCTTTTAATTACAAAGAAAATAAACATCCATCAGATCATCTCAATAGTGATGTGTAATTTCTTGTGTTTAAAAATTCAAGTTATTTAAACATATAATTTCCATCAATATTTTAATCATCTTGAGTGTATTCAAATTAAATGCCTTGCAGAATTACATACCAAATTTTTTACTGAATTACAGACTTTTAAACAGAAAAACATATTAGAAGCAACTAATTAATTCTTAATTCTTCAAGTTTAAAAGTGGGACTCTGCAGGTGAAACACCTCAAAATAATGCCTCAGCATATGGAAGAGTGTGTCTCAATGAATGAACTTGCAGAGAACAGTTTTAGCAATTTAGAAAGGGAGATTTCAGCCTTACAGATGAAAATCAACAGGACATCCAATTTAATTTAATGAGTAGCTTCTTGTGGCATAATTTCGAAAACATCCAGCAGTAATAGTTGCAGCATATCTCACCACACTTGAACAATATGAATAATATTCATAGTGTCTTGGCACACACTTCAACAATAGGAACATTGTACATTAACCACCAGCTTTGAATGTTACTTCACAAATTATTTCTAAAAATTTTTCATAAATAAGAAAGTTTATACATAGTAAATAAGTAGATAATTCGAAAAATAAAACAAAAATTCAAATATAAACATCAATCAGTTGAGATAGGTACTCACATAAAATTAAGAATTGTCACTCACCGCAATACTAGGATTAGATTTCATAATATAAACAACAGAGGGATAGAACTGTTTTTTCTGATAATAAGCATTGGCTATAACACTCGCAGTCAAAAAACAAGATAGCAAAGTGAGGCCTAAGCCTCCCATTGGAATGGTAGTGGGCATCATCGAGAAATTATATATATACGTAAACCATGCACGACTTCATTAACTACCACAGTAAGACAATACTCGACTACTCCGTCGCTTGTCCAATACAGTTTCCATATCTGTACTAACTACGATTGGCACAGTTCACTCGAAGGTGCAAGAGCATATTTTTCATTCGAAGATGCAACTAGTCAACCGATTTCAACGTAGCGGACTGTTTGACGCACATGACACGTAATACATTAGAATAACTTTATTCGCATATTCATTAAAACCGAAAATCAACAAAAAATATTAAACCAAATAGAAACCATTAAACACAGATTTTACTCATAGATGCGCCAATCTAATATTATAGTTTAAAATAAACGTTAAAACCAGATTAGCATCGATCTTTAAATTCTTAACGCTAAGATCTTAAGACTAGAGATCACAGTCTCAGTTACTGTTTCTGTCTTTATGACTTGAGTTATGGGCTCGAAAAGATAACATTGGAATGCTCTGAGAGCATGATGAAATAGTTCGTAAAGGTCAGTTATTACATTGGTCTACCTAGCCCCCTGCGTCACAAGCAGAAGAAAATTTGTCACTTGTAAAGAGCCTCGAACCTAAGATTTGATGACCCAAATCAGACCGCTTAACACCTTGATCACAGTAATACTAATAAAAGAAGATATATCATGAAGCTCATACTCCACGAACAATTAATGTTCCTCTTTTTAAATTTCATGCAATGAAATAAATTAAGCTTTTGTATTATTTAAAAAAATTGAAAGTTATTCGGAGCTAATCAAAAGATAAAAGAAAGGAAAGTTATTTTATTCAAATTACGCACACATTCTTTATACATTGGATTTTTAAGTTTTAACGTTAACCTTCTTCTATGCTGCAATTTGAAGTAGAGGCCCGTAGGGGCGCTGCGATGAGTATCTAGTTTTACACCGAGGGCTCAGCATCACAGCAGACAGGACGTGAACCTCGTTAACGGATGATCAAACAAAAACAGCCCAAAATGGCTAGGTTTTGAACTCGGGTCTTTGGTATTGCAAGCGGAAATCCTCAGTACTCATTGGCGCCTCAGTACTCAAATCCTCAAAATCAATTTCATCATTGAGGCGCCATCAATTTTTATTGAAATAGTAGAAACCCTTGCATTATAGAACATAGAATAGGTTGAGGCAAGAAGATTAGAAACATCTTTCTTGTAGGAATTTTTCCCACACATGGCTTCTCCTTTAGCCTATGCCGGGGAGAAGAGAAGGGGTATGTTATCATGCACTGTTTTCATACAATAGAAACACTGCAGCGAAACGATAGAGTAGCGAAAGCGAAAATTAATGTTTTTAAAATAAATATTATTGCCGGCTTCCTTCCTAATTTCTAAATCCTTTCAAAACCTATTTAAGACATCAATCACACTTATTCAGAGTTCAAGCTTAAATAAAGCTACTGGCAATAAGTACAGTACTCTGAGTTAAAATCTATCTTTGTACCACAGAAGTCACGTGTTGTGCAGCTCGAGCTTGTGTTGAGTCAGTCTCTAGATCGAGTCTCCACACAGCACTTGATTTTCTCCTGTTTGCGACACGAGAAACCAGGTTGACCACTTCCTCATGAAGCTCATCTAGCGCCCCTATGAGCCTCTAGCTCAAATTGCAACACAGAAGGGCGGGAACAGTTGCTGCAGTAGCATCCTTAGGTCATACGATGTTCAAGTTAAGAATGGAAAAACCGATAGCAATAAATATACTGTATACAATATTGGAGATGAAATTTGCATGTATCACTTTTTGGACGATGAATAGGTGATGGCGGTGGTTAAAGTACCATGACAGCAATGTATTTAATAAACATGACAAACGCTTGATTGTACGACTAACTCCTGTGACTGCTACACATCAGAGTTAAAGAACACATCCGTTATTATTAGCTTGCTAGTTTCAAAAATTTGAAAAGAAAAGGAAAACCAAAATGAACGATACAATAATCAACAACAAAATACTATGAATCCACCGCCATTTTCGGTAGTATGATAATCGCAAGTGCAAAATGTTTGTTCATTCTGTAACACTCCTGGCAGAGTGTACTGCTTATACTACAGCACACCTTGCTTCAGTCGACACGAGCCGTTCCAATATAACTTAATCCAGCAATAGACCAGGCTGAAGTTGATAATTTTACGTAATGTTAGCATTATAAACAATAGCAGTATTATGTCACACAAGAGGTTAATAGATGTACATCCAGGATAAATGTTTTAGCTGTGGCACACGGCATCTCAACGAGACGAAATATAGAGAAAAGAAATAGACAAATGAAATAGAGTGACACTCGTGCGGCTAGGAAGTCGGTTGCACGGAACACCGGTCTCTTCTACCAAGAACGAAAGATAGTAACAAAAAAAAAAGTCTATTTACCACAGAAAAAACATAACAGACGCCTCCAACAAGCGGTGCTGATTCTGCGGTGGATAGCTAGGAATATCACTGACGAGCGCAGACCAAGCAAGGTACACTGACGAAGACAGACACTACGGTTACACCTCTAGTCAGGCTCAAGAATTCAACGTACGCCCCGAAAAACTCTAAATCCCCAAGATCGAAAAAGTTTTTACTTTACACTTTTCGTACATTTATATATATGAGGAAAACAAATAAATTAAGTACTTGTAGTTTTATTAAGCGCTTCAAACATAAAATCTAGAAGGTAACAAGTAATCACAGAAGCACAGAACAAAAATAGCAAGAAACTCACCATTGCAGCGTTTACAGTCAGAAAATAGCGCAAAATACGAGAGAGAACAGCAAAGACGACCATTCCAAGTAAAACTAAAAATTTCAGCAAAAGCTTTACGTCGGTAAGATCATTTTTACACCACTTTATTCTTTATTCATTTTACATTTATTCTTCCGTTATGTCATAGCTCTCCACGTGCAGCACGTGGACGTACCTGGAGACCACGTAAAGTCTGGACACGTGCGTGCTTGCTACGTGCAGCACGTGGACGTACCTGGAGACTACGTAAAGTCTGGACACGTGCGTGCTTGCTACGTGCAGCACGTGGACGTACCTGGAGACCACGTAATGTCTGGACACGCGGAAGTAACGGCGTTACGTCAAGTTCAGCGCCCCGGAAAGCTTGGTACTCATACTCGTACTGGTGCTCACAAGATGAGTTAACATCACAAACACATCTGTGATTGAAATGAAGTGCAGCTGAAAGGAGCAATGCTACGTCACCAAACACTGCACACCAATCTGTAGCTCCACGCCTCAGTAAACGGAAAAATATTTTATTGAGTGGAACAATATTTGTGCACTGATGAATGAAGTACGAAGATCAGGATGTTGATATACATAAATAGTTTTAGGAAGTCGGACATCCCTCTATCCTGCCGTACCTCATGGTACATGATGGTATCTCGTCCCTGCTGTACTTAATGATACCCCAATTTACGTTTGGCACACAGTAGTACAGTAATGAAGAGTGTGGAAATTTTCAGGCGTATACACCCGGCTATTCGATTATCATTATATACAGAAATTGACGTACAGTTGTCACCTTTGATCGTGTTGCATCTCAACGAAACAGAATAGTCTAGATGCAAGTAAAGAGGTAGGGCTTCAATACTCGTGCAGGAGGTGGCTTGCTCGGAACGCCAGCATTCCTCACGAAGGAACGAAAGAGAAATAGAAAAATTTACGATAGACTCGCCTGACTTTCAATGAAACCCATAAAACACTCCTGCAATTATTATGAACTAAACCTATAATAGACTCCTGCAATTAAAACTAACAGAACCCAAAATAAAAAACTAACAGAACATCTAGCAGGAGAATACTAACAGAAGCCACAACAAACTCCTGCAATAAAGACTAACAGAACCCACAACAAACTCCTGCAATAAAGACTAACAGAACCCACAACAAACTCCTGCAATAAAGACTAACAGAACCCACAACAAACTCCTGCAATAAAGACTAACAGAACCCACAACAAACTCCTGCAATAAAGGCTAACAAAACACACAATAGACTCAATGCACCCCCGTGTAACTGGTTCTGCGGTTGTTTGCTAGAGCTACCACAAAGGATCGATAATTTACCAAGGTGAGCCGGCGAGAACAGACTGTACACTGTCTGTACACTGTATCAGACTGTAGACTGTCTGTACACTGTATCAGACTGTACACTGTATCAGACTGTAGACAGTCTGTACACTGTATCAGACTGTAGACTGTCTGTACACTGTAAGACTGTATAGTTGTGCTGCTGTAGACAGCACAACTGTCCAGCAACACACTTTGCATCAAAGTTGTGTTGGACA
>VCRD01005315.1:0-13671 GCA_006783055.1 Trinorchestia longiramus
TCCAGCTCGGCTTGTCACTGTGTGATTGTTCATTAAATTCATGCATTTAATTTAATTCTATAATAATTTGCGGTGTTATTTATTCATTAAGTGAACAGACAGTCAAACGAAGTTGTCTTTGTTCCATCGTTAGAGCGGTGTGTCAACTGTATTCAGTTTTACGACTTCAGGTGGTCGTTGGAGCGTTTTGTTGCAATTTACAGCGTAGGATGACGTTTCACTTGAACGTTCATCAAACGCTCACACTTAGTCATTCTTTGCTGCTTTCTGCTTCAGTGAACGTGCTTAGTCAGGTTGCTTAAGTCCACTTGACTCAGCTCTCATCAGTGATACTGGAAGTTTATTCAGGAAAAAGGAGTACTGCATAGAAATTAGCCGTCCGTTCTGTCTGTTTTGGCCATGCATTATTCTAGTCAAAAGTGTCCCTCTAAGAAAAACAATTTTGGGAGCTCGATGACACCACCATCAGAACAGAATAACAGTTTCAGGGTTGTGATCTACCTGTTCCTGCTGGAACAGCTCGTTCTTGCTCATAAATTGCTTGTGAACTCGTTGGGCTGCATCAATTGTGTGATTTTTGATTCAAAACAGTTCTCATTTGAATGTGAATGATGAAGCGCAGCGAAACGATAGTTCTTCTAATAAAATGGAAACAAAGACTTTTGAGTGAAGATGGTTGGTTTACAAAGCCCTTAGACCCGTTTCAGTAAACTTCATAGCACTGAACCAGGACGTGAGGGGTAGACATCTCCACGACAAGACGTTCCCGTACTGTTGTTTTTTTCTAGACCCTGCTAAACCTCATCGTTGATAATAGGTTCAAAACGTATAAATAAATATTTTATAATTTAAATTGTCTATTCGTCACTGTCAATGTTGTAATTATTGCACTATTGCGTGAAAATTCTCCTGTCTATTGTTATTTTCTCATGAGGCCGTTTGTTTTAACTACTTTTTTGTGTTTTTTAGCACCATCTGTCACGTATCACGAAAAAAGGGAACCGTTGATAAACTGCAACTGTTCCTTGATGTTACCAAGTGTCTCCATTTTGTAAATTCATGTTTAATTCAATTTGGAAATAAAGTTGATTGCATGAGAGTATGTAGTTCCTGCTTGTGATATTTTTCGAACTGATGGTTCTTTCTTCTATTATAATTTGTGATGCCGTAGCGTACGTACTATTTTTTGTGCCTTTTTTGTTGTTTTATCGTTAAAGTAGTCACTCTGAGTACCAATAATAAAGAAGTATAACTGTACGCTGACCTACGTTAGGTCTTCACATTTGCATTCCATTAAGATAACTCAAGATGAACGCTGTAGCCATCCGCTACTTTGATCCCTGTACATTTGTTAATTTTAGTTTACGCTTGAACAATCAAGACCTCTTTCTTGAATGTCTTGCTGCAATTATGAGCGCTTGAATCGTCTCTACACTCTGTTACTTGTCACTTTTCATGCATGCCTGCATGGCTGGCTCGCGTGTTGGGATATCAGAGATTGGTGCAATTCAGGTCTCTGTGTGCCCTGATTGGTGGTGGAATTACCGAGCAATCATTATGTGAAGATCGCCCATAAAAGACACTTCCATTCTGTTTTATGTATTACGTTTCGTTAAACTTCGAATGTCTTGTTTTGAAAAAGTGTTGATGTTAAAAATTTCTGACACTTTCTGAGAGTTTTTTTTACATAATGACAGTGTCAAAGTTGACTGAACCGCAACTACAACGGCAAGCGTTTGCTCTTTTGCAAATAACCTGCTAAGCAAGAACTAAACAGGCTACCAGAAGCCGGTTTGTATACCAGTAGAACCTACCTAGGCTTATGAATAACCTGATTCTTCTATTCAACTTGATGCTTTAGTGCGGGTTTCTCCCGGAAATTATGAATGCCGTATTGTATTCGTCACAAGTTTCATGTCCACTTTTACTGTCATGTTTGCACATTTTTGTCTAGTGCGTTTGGCAATCTGTGAATCAATTTGCAGTATTTGAAACTCATTATGTGTTGGTAAGTAAGGATTTTGCGATGCTTCTGTCAATTGGAAGCAATAAAAACTATTCTTGTTCACACTCGCTATGTGGTTACACAAGCTTTTCCATGTGTCCCATTCGTATCATAAATACTGGATCTCTCGTCACACACCGCCCGTTTCAGGTTGCTGTAACCCTGCCTGTCACTGGTCTGATGTCAGGGTAAACTGAATGGATCCTCCAGTGTCGTGTTTCTGCCTGCAAACTGATTTCTTGATTTCCTAGTGTGACGATGATACGGGTTACATGCACAGTCGGGCCAGTTTCATGTGTACTTCCTGCTTTTGTATATGAACTCTGTTACACACATTGTGGCGCTTCATTTTATATGCTTGTGTATTTGTCAAAAATCATCTGGTGGTTTACACCGGAGTGATGATAATAAGGAATTGACAGCGATATATCGAATATTGTACATGAAAAATGTAGCGCAAGATAAATGAGAAATTGAACATAGATGATTTCACAATGACTCTGTAATTCTAGAGTGCCGAGGAAAACTGCTGTTATATTCAAGCTTGCAGCTGCAATGCAACCCATGTTCGAGTCCTAAAATCTACTGAGTCGTTCATGCAGAGTCCCATTTGTTCGTGACACATTATGTGTTGTTGATAATTCTTATTTTCTCGTGCACAATGTTGTGATTAAGGCTTTGTCATTTGGGAAGTATGTAAATTGCAAGCTCCATTTTAATTATTCCTGCACGATTGTTAGAAGACATGAAAACTGGTACTCGGATACGTACCCTACCAGCTGTTGCTTACAGAAGTTTACATGTAGATATGCTTACCGTGTATAGTCAGGTGTACAATGAACCTTCGTGCTAACACATCACAGGTGAATGTGCACCATATTTATTTGTTATTAGTATGCGCCTAGCATCAGTTTATTTTTCCATGATATCGTATATTCATTGCTTGTTCAACGCTCCTATCATAAACTAAGCTCCTGCGACACAGGTATCAGAAGCCTACGACATATTCTTACATTGTCGTTAAGTGCTGCGCGTTTATCTGCACTCCCCGGTGAGAGAAAGTGGCGTGGAAACCATGCGGTTGTTTTCTGCTTTATGTGCGCATGCTTGCCATCGCCTGCCGCTCCCATGCAGGTAGTCTATAGTGCGCAGCCGGTCGGTGTGTAGGATACAGTCGCAAGCAAGGGCATTGCTCTTGCACCGGGCAAACGCATCCAGGTACACCTGATAACTCTACCTGTTGATTCAACACTCAGGTACACCGGACAGTCTACTTGATGGTTGAAGCATCGCGGTACACCTGATATACTTGATGGTTGAGGCATCTTGGTACGCCTGGCCTTGGTACCTGATGATGGACGCGTCTAGCGCATACACAGGTCTCAGTTGATATCTTGTGTAGTAGGTTCCAAACGTTCAGAAGGACTTCGTAGGATTCCATATCTGAACAGTTTGCCCGTATATTTAATAGGGAAATGAATCGTTTTCTTCTTTTTTTTTAAAGGAGTGTTCAACTTTATTTTAATCCCTTGCCACTTGAAAAATGTAAAGAATTTTAACTGTCTTGTGGCTCCCAACTACCATCACATCATTCATCATTGAAATTAAGCTCACAATTTCAATGAAATGATGCATTTAATTGGCCCATGGTTTCTGATTGCCCTGTTTTCTGACTTGAAGGGAGTTGCGTACACTGAGCTCACGCTGTGCAGCCGAGCACCCTAGTACGACTGACGTGCTCAGCGCTCTCTAAGGAGTACTTCCCGACTGGAATGACTTGCAGCATGAATGGTTTCCTGTAGGAATATTCAGCATAAATGGTTTCCAGTAGGAATATTCAGTATAAATGGTTTTCAGTAGGAATGGTTTCTAGCAGAAATGTTTTCCATCATGAATACCTTCCAGTAAGAATAGTTTCCAGGATGAATACTTTCCAGTAGGAATAGTCTCCAACAGGAATGGTTGCCAGCAGGAATGGTTTACAACTGCAGGCAGCCGATTCTTGCGTTCGTACTGGCCTGCTAAATTTTTGCAATTTAACTAACATTATATTCAGGTCGCACATGCAGATAATGCAGATTGTAATTTTGTGACATAGATTTTGCTAGTGCCAATTTCACGACATAAAGTTGTAGTTGGTGGCGTTGTCGCCCTGTGAGTTCTTGGAATGTCAGGACCTGCGCAGACTCTGCGCCCAGTCGGGGCCCGTGATGGGGGTGTGCACGTACAGATCTAGACACACTGTACGCGCTGTGTGCGTTGCGCGTACACGCGTGTATATGTACATTTTAGTTCTATTTCGCGTGTTGCTGTCAACTTCTAGCTCTTATCCTTGCAATATAAATATATGCTATGAGTTAACTTCGATCCATGAAGTATACATTATTAGTGGAAAGTTACGAGTTTCGTACATGCATAAACAGTTTCTTAAATTTGCTTCTTCGTTCTTTTGCGGCCAAATATGAGGGGCAATTGAATTATGGAAGGGAATTGGAACATAAACTGTGTTAAAATTTCAATTTTTCAAAGGAAAGTTGCCCGAAATCTTATTTTTATTTCTTGGTATCTAGAATACCAAGGAGTTTGATTCATGCATGGAATAACAACAGAACATCTATCTCATACGTATAATTGGTATTGTTGCTAACAATAAATTACAAAATTTTGGTTAACTTTTTTTTAGGTTTCCATGTATAAACATTTTTCTTCGTAAGTTGGGTAAACTGCGGCTATGCTTGGTGTGGTTAGTTACTCCTCATACTCATGCCCGGACGAGACTGCACTGAACACATTCATGCTTTCAAGATATGCTTTTGTCAAGTTAGAGTTCATATTGATCACTATTGCTGATTTGTATTTTTATATGATACGTACTTCTCTGGAGTTTATTGTGAGAAATGATATAGATTTGACATAGATGTCATAAAATCAACAACGCATGATACAACTAAAGAAGAACCTGCAGTGTTCTCCCGCTTATATCTCTTCTAGATAGTGTTTTATATCTTTTGTAAATAGTGTTCTCGTTTAATCAAACTGAAGAAATTCGTATTTTATGATATATTGTTGGGTCAAAATTCCACTGAAATAAACAATGAGCTCAAAAATTATACTCATTGTTTTACCTTGGTAAAAATGTCGTAATTGGTACTGAATTGCGACACTCATTACTTTTAAATTCAAACTCCATTCTTTAACACGTTTCCTGCGATTGCCTAGCCGGTGCAAATCTTTACTTTGTACACACAGTCACTAAAAGACTTGAAAAAATTACAGAATCTAACCTAAGTGACCCACCGGTGGGTCACTTCGCAGGAAATGTGTTAATAATCGTGTTTGTGTATATGTTATCTGTCAATCATTAAACTTTGTTCTGTGTGTTAACTTCGGTGAAAGAATATGCATGAATCTAGATAACCTTTATTTAAGGGGAACATTTTAGTGAAAGGCTTAAATGTATGGTACGATGAAACTAAGCGCAACACAGAGGGTAAAATTAGATTTAGAACACATTTTATTCGTGTACTTTTTCTCTTTTTTTCGAAATAATAGCGATTTCAGGGATAAATACGGTATTTTTTTGCATTTTCGACCCAAATCGATCTTCTTTCTCAGCTTTCATGTTTCAACAAAAGTAAATATAGTTTTGGGAAAAGAAAATCAATATCTGCAAACGATCGTGCCCCTTTTTTTGCCACCATAAGAATCACAACTCAAAAGCCGAAAATCGAATTATTTTACCATTTTCGTCATCTTGGTGATTTTTACCATTTTCCGTTTTTGAGTTGTGTTTCTTATGGTGACAATAAAGGGGCACGATCGTTTGTAGATATTGATTTTTCTTTCCCAAAACTCTATTTACTTCTGTTGAAACATGAAAGCTGAGAGAGGAGATCGATTTGGGTCGAAAATGCAAAAAAAATACCTTAATTATCCGTAAAATCGCTATTGTTTCGAAAAAATGAGAAAAAGTACACGAATAAAATGTGTTCTAAATTTAATTTTACCTACTATGTTGCGCTTAGTTCCATCGTACCATGCGTTTAAACTTTTCACTAAGATGCCCCCTTAAAGGTGAATCCATCGATGACTCACATTGAAAAGTATAGAAGTGAAAGGGATGCTATGTATGTATACTATGCTGCTTCTGCCTCCTCTTCTCTTAGAAAGAAATGTTAAATATTAGAAAACACAAGTCGCATTACCAACATAGCTGCCCTCTGTAGATTTTACGCACCTATTGACCGAAACTTCACAGTTCTGACGACACGTAATTATTGCATTACGGATACAACCTCTGTTAATATTTTCACCAGAAAGGCTTTTGGAAACAAGCTTCTGTTTTGAGGGGTGGATCAATCATCGTTCATACTCGTGCTTCATCACGAACATTGTGGGTTTTTGAAACGAAAAAGAATATTTTCTGCTCTGGAGACAAACTGCTGACGAGCATCAGGTCTAAATACAACAGAAGATTTTCCGTAATTTTAAGGAATAGGTGCACACCGTCTCTAAAACCTTAGTCCTTAAGCTCTGAGTAATGCATGAACTTTTAGCCTCTGGTACTTGAGTGAAGAAATTTTGAGGCAACGAAGAATTTGATCATCATGCTTACCAGTTTATACGCATACATTCACTTCAATACCTCCGTACTCAGCGACACCTGTAAAGTGCTTGTTGGCTTCCGTGATTTCGTATCACAACATTTCCAGACATCAGCTTGGGAGTGAGCTCGGCGCTGATGGTCATTAACAACTGCTGATTGTGTACTCAGGGAAGCACTTTAATTTGAAGGTCAATTTCTAGCGCAACTGCCCAACTGTGTTCTATGACGAGACAGGGAAGCGAGTTGTGATTAGGCTTTCTCAATACAATTGTCGTCTTGAAATGTGTGATCGGAATTTTACGAAATCGTTCACCGTATTTGGTCATTGCGTTTGGCTGGGCAGAGCGCGTGTAGCAGTGATGTTGGGATCTGTCCCCAATTTTCTGCTTGTTTGCAGTAAGTATAATGTTCTACTGTTGTTTTACTCGAACATCAGTATTACAAGTACGCAGCTCACAGAAGTATTGGCACTGGAGTTAAGTTTCGCTTCATTTCCGAAAGCATGTAAGAAACAGCTAGCCGTCATTCATGCTATGGAATGTTGCTTCTCAGGAAAATATTCCCTCCTTAGGGATGAAAGTCCTCAACAGCTTGGGGGTCTTGATCATTTTGTATTTTATGGTTACTTTTTGCGATACTTTGTTGGATTCATATAGATTCTACGTAGAATAATTTCTGTATGTTTCATGAAAGTATCTGGTTTGAGCTTCATTTTTCTAAATTTTGAGAACGTTTCTTTGTGACCACCTGTTTACAGTATGTCATTTGCCATGGCCTGTTCATACCCGTCGTTTTTCATGACATGTTCATTCCCCTCATTTTTCATGACCTGTTCATTCCCCTCATTTTTCATATCAACTTTCCCTTCTGTGAAATGCATACGAGTTGAATAACAACTCGAAAGGTATTTCGTCGATTTTCAAGCGAGCATTCATTGCCTGATTGGCCTTACATTAGGGAGTTGACAAGTACGCCTACTTTAGATAGCTTCGGTAGGTTTAGTACGGGTAAACAGTGACGTGTTCCGTGACTCATTACCTACACACTGCAAGATGAGAGACTGTGACGGGGAAGTCCCTCTTCATGCGTTGTGTTCACCCCATGACCCCTGACGTGCGTTCTCACACACGAACAAAACACTTCGCATCTTTTACTTCTTGTATGAGTATTATCCGCACACTGCTGTGAATCGTGCGTGCTACACGAACATGAGGCGCACACTGGTGCGTATGGCACGAACAGAACTAAATGTAGGAACAAAAGACGACCTCCGACTCCCAGTTCAGTCTGACTGGTCAGTGGGAACCACATTCCTGGTCCTGATGCTCCTTGGGAATGGGAAAAGAGGCAGGATACCCTGGTCTATTAAATATAAGTACACGGTAGGGCATCCGCGTAGGTATATTTTGTGTATTTTTTAGAAGTTATCGTGTGTTAAACGGATATATATATATATATATATATATATATATATATATATATATATATATATATATATATGTACGTTGAAGTACATTTTAAGTTGCAGTGGTTAAACCCGGAATATGATAATACATTTCAAGTACATTGTTTGTAGTTCTTCGGGTGTTGAATAGATAAATAGAGGAGGTACACACGTTGAAAAGGTTTAGTATTGGAAGGGCTTGGCGGGTGTTCCGTGTAGACTATTTTACGTTATTTGTTATCGGAGTCTTGATGCGTGCGTTGTTGCCAGATGATGCTCGTCTAAACATTCTCTATTGAGGTTACTTTTAAACATTTATTTACGCTCTTGAGTTCATAATCAAATAACTCATTCCCGATCATATTGGTTAATTTATCAAAAACATTATTGAATATGCATGTCAGTATAAAATACTGCTTTGCAGAAAACATAACGCGCATTCATTTTGTTGTGTCGTGGATTATGCACTCTATGTTGAACTGCTCTCAGGCATATTGAATAACATTGGTATTAATATGTTCAATTAACCGTTATTCAGTCTTACGTTATATGTCGTACTGTACCTCCTATTTTTATTTCTATTACAATATTTTTCACTGCAAACGAACTGTGTGAGATTTCAAGTATCATGTAATACTACTAAACATTTTTTATGGGTATTTCATGTTTAATATTGTCTCTAGTCTAGTATAGTTAAGTTGTATTATAATCATTCTTCTACGTGTCATATTAAACTGACTAGGCAGTAACAAATTGTGCTTATAATTATTTTTATGTAGTATAGGTGTCAATATTCATACCAGTTTTAAATTTTGCAAGATTTATTAGTGTGCTTTAATAATAACATTTGGAATGTTTAAAAAAATATTCATAAGCATAATTCATATCATGGTCTTCGTTTAAATATTCATGTTTCTTTTACCAGGGTCTGAACCAGGACCAACTGGGCATCTACATCAAGAGTGTCGTGCCTGGCGGATCCGCCGACCAGGTGAGCCACGACTTCAATTTATGCATTATTTATGGACAAGAGTTCCCGTGGAAATTCCACGGTTCAAATTGGATTATTTTAAAATTATTATGAAGACGAACGCATTAAATATTTACGACGAATTATTGTGTTGTGAATGAATATTTGTCATGAATATGTACAGAACTTCCATTCTTTCTTAACTACCGATAACGGGGCCTAGAGAGTACCCGTTGAAATTCCACGGTTTAAAACTGCTGAGTTATTAGGTCCCTGAGTGTCGTCAGCTTGATATGCACTCGTCTGTTGTGCATCCCAGGTGTCTCAGCTGTCAGTCCTCACACCATTCTATGGTGTATCATGGCTACGAGATGATCAACAACAGTAGTTAGCCAAATAACGAAAAATGCTAGAAATGTTGCTCCCATCAGAAAATATTGTTGCAAAAATGTTTTACATCCCAGAGATCGTTTCGTCTTATTCTTGTCTTTTAAACTCCCTATTTCCTTGTGATCCATTTCGGAAGATTGGCGCCTAACCTATGCACAATTTTTTGCGCGCTTCTCAGTTCATTGAGGCATTTTGGTGGAGCGCTACGCGAGCACCGAGCATGAGTCACCCGTAGCGTGCCTTCTCTTTTTCTCCCTCTCTTGGTGATGCGTGGTCGACCTTTCACTGAAAGTTCGAAGGCTAAATTCCTCGAGGAAAGTTCATGCTGTCTAGCTGGCCGTCACCTTCCTATATGGATGATCACCATCCGGGTAGTGGCAACCACTCATAGAAACCTAGGAACGGGCAACTGCGTATCTAAGATACCTTAGGGATTTGGATGACTGTTACCTCGTGCCGTGGATGCGTCTGGGCGTTAGGGATGTTTCGTCAAGAAGCGCGTTATGCTCACACATGTGTAAAAATCATAGAAACGCGATGAGTACATCATGGGTCTAATTATGCAATTAGTTCTTTCTGTTGTATTGTGCATGACTCACTATGTACAGTTCCGTGTTGAAAAATAACTATTTGGATCTCTATCATTCACACCCTAGTATGTAATCTGGTGTGCGATGGGAACATGTATAGAAACCTATAGTCTTCAACATACGGAGATGAACAAAAATTGTTTACGTATCACTGTTACAAGAAATTTGAATTTTAACTTGATCAGACGGTTGCCGTTTTGTGACTACATATATCTTCCTCTGGCTGAACAAATGGAAACGAATACTGAAGGCTTGTAACAATTGTAATAATTAATATGTTACAGAAATACTTCAGCAAATTCTGTAGATAAGAATCGCGTATAACTTAACGTACAACTTAACGTACCATACTGAGCTACGCAGTATGAATAAAATCAACGTCAGAGTTGTAATGACAATATATTCAGCGTTTGGCATGCATGGAGAACACGCAGGTAGTTGGAATGTCTATGTTAACCCTTCCCTTCATCCGTTTTAACCTTACGATAACCTTGTCCTTTTTTCTCGTTCTGATCTCAGTCTTTTGCTCTGTGATCGTTTAAGTGCATGCATTAATGGCTCTATCGTAAAAGCTGTTTGGGTATACGTGTATACCTGCCTAGAGATCGACTTATCATAGACTTGTTCAAAGTGCTACCTGCGTGGAGTAATTGCTCGGAAATACATCCGTACGAATAAATGACGAAACAAAAACATACTTTCTTGTGCATTAGGAATGCGTTAGCAGAAATTGTTTATACTTTTCACATGCGATAAGTTTAATTTTTGCCGTCTTTAAAATTGTGTCGTTGGCAAAAAATCGGCCCTTGAAAAGTACGACCGCTGGCCTTGTGTGCTGTGGTGGCATTAGAAGACAAGCTCATGAGGCGACCTCTGCAGTACTGAGATCAGGCAAATTTATCATTGTAATTGCAGTATCAAGTTTGTGGACAGCACTTTTTTTGTCTACGTGTCCTAAAGTAGAATTCGTCCCTGCTAAAATTATCTCATGTTGTACGTTTTTAATCACGCACGTGGTATCGACAGTACAGGTTTGACGTTTTATTCCTCTTCTTCTAAGATTTCATTCTTTATTTCTTTATGCTTTCTCTTATAGGTATTAGTGTACCTGTGCGATCAAAAATGATGGCAAACACTGTTGGAAGCCTCTGTTGTCTTACAACAGCTTGTTGTTCTTGAGTTAACCTTTCTCTCGCTCTTTTTTTTCGCTCTCGATTTAGTCTTTTTTTTCGTTCGAGTGGAGTTTCCATGCTTAAGCTTATTTCAAAGGTAACTTATTTTTCTTGTGACAGTAATAAACACTTAGAATACAGTATTTTTGAGCCGCAATAGAAGTAGTTATAGCCATTCGTGTCATATCCTAGATACAGAAATTCAGCATTACTGAAAGCAACTGCGTGCTTGTGTATTTATATTGTAATATGCAATACCCTGCCGAACTCCATATCCACGATACGGACTCGAGTATACAAAGCTCGGGATCTCTAATTTTTTTAAAGTGACATTATTGTGCACTTGTACAGTGAAAATGAGTGTATTAATTTACCAGTGAACTAAAACCAAGACCGCCAGTGTTAATTTCTTCCCATCCTTAAGAGCGTGATACGAAACATATAAATAAATATACGTATAAACACACGACGGTCATTCATAGTATTAGATTTTATTTTAGAGGCTTGACTTGCTTTCGTTCACTTCGTTGTAAAGTGGTAGACGAGATACGTAATGTCTTATTGAGACGGAGAGAGTTTGTAATTAATAGGTTCGCTTCCTTAAGCTGCCTAACATAGCTGTTTCAATTTTTTGCGTACCACTTACTCAGCCTACTAATGCCATGTAATGGAGCCCAGAGTTTCGCTGAGATAACACTCGTCGTGCTTCATTAGTTAGTTCTTTCTTGGCTTGGGATACTGAAAGTATGACAGAGGGGAAGGGAAGGGGAGAAAGGTGTCCTTCAGTACATCTTGGGACTTAGCGTTCCTCGGGGAATATGCAGGATTCATGAGCTAAGCTCAGAAGAGTATGCTGATAGTGCCTGCTGTCGTCAGTGTACCATGTGGTTGTTGTCGTTAGCTAGGCCTTATCTTACTTTTTTGTGCGTGTCTTTTTGTACCTCTCTCTTGCTGAGGAGAGGAGTGTTACGTACAACCGCCCACATGCTGAGTGTCTTCGATATTTTGTGTCTAATTCTTTTTCCGTGTTACCGAGATGCTCTGTGCCAGAAATTAAATACTATTCGAGCGAATGCAGTGGTTAAACTCCTATTTACAGTATCATTAGTATCTCTCGATATACACATTGTTTCTTTGTTTCTCCCTAATTAGGCCGTCCAAACAAGATAAGATGATGTACTCTTGCCTAACGTGAATGTAAAGAAGTATTGTTTATTTTTTGAATATGATGAATAAGTAAATGTGTGTGTGACGCCTTTCGGAAATTCGCACGTAGAAAATTCAAGTATTTTTGTAGCTTCTCCAAAGAGTCTCTTCCAATAATATAAAAACTTCGTCAGATTTTTCAGTCGAGACATTTCTAAGAAGTGCGTCCCATGTTCTAGAAGTCACTGCAAATTTTCTTTATGCACTTTAGCATATATTGCTTCGCTGTTTGACATGCATTTCACTTCATCCCTGTCCTACTATACCACCGTGTTGGGTAACCGGTTTCATCATTTTGTTTCTGTTAGATATTGAACTCAATTTGGTTACATAAGGTGTTTTTATACTAGGTTTAGTGTTATTTTGACTCTAGATCCTATATCCACGCTTAAAAATGAGGTGAACATTCAAAGTAAATAACACACAGCCAGTTCGAGATCCTTGGCTCGTATAATCATCTTTCTTTTACTATCCGCTATTTCACTTTCTTCACAGCTATTATAACTCGCATACATTCCTTTCACCCTAAGCCACCACTCTATCACCATCCCATTTCATTTTCGGAAGTCAGCACGACCCTCCGTATCTTTCCCAACGACAACGAATTCCTAGCACTGATACTGACACTTTTTGTCCACCAGGACGGCCGCCTACAAGCGGGCGACCAGCTCCTCAGTGTAGACGGTCGGTCGCTGGTGGGAATCTCTCAAGAGCGAGCGGCTGAGTACATGAAGAGGACGGGCCCTACAGTCGTACTCGAGGTGGCCCGCCAGGGAGCATTCTACCATGGACTCGCCACTGTCCTCGAGCAACCATCCCCACAGGGAACGCGTCCTCCAGTTCAAGGTACGTTGTTCAAAAACTGCTTTCCCAGTATGTTATTTAACGGGATTGGCCGGTATAGCTCTTAAACTGATATTAACGAACGCGAGTTCTAAGCTTATTTACAGGCGTTGCCGAGGAGAAATTGTATGATGAGCTCATTTACAAGTGTTACCGAGCAGAAGTTATATAATAAGCTTGTGTACTAACGTTATTGAGCAGAAGTTGCATAGTAAGCTTGTTTACAGACTATCTAACGGAAGTTTTATCGACAGTAATTTATATGACTATAAAAGATTTTTTATCGGTATATAATGAGATTATTTATGTCCTTTTTAGCGTAACCATCTAGCGCTTCTTACCCAGTGCGTAAAACGAAGCCTCTGATTATACACTGATACGTCTAAACATTCCTCTGGACTTAAGTCTGTTTTTATTAATTTAAAAAAAGACCTGTTGAGGCTTA
>VCRD01005315.1:15894-35900 GCA_006783055.1 Trinorchestia longiramus
GTATCGTTGGGTGTGAGGTATCTTTACAGCTTTAATACGGCAGATATTTATACTTTTTTCTTTACATGTTTCATTTCGGTCTGTTTACTGCTCACTAAGTGCTTCAAGGGTTATTTGAGTAGCCAAGAATTCATAATTGTCATTTCATTTCGTAATAATGCAATTTCAAAGTTCAGCGATCTAAATTTTGGTAGAAACTGAGATATCAAAGTTCACTGTTCTAAACTTGGATTTCTCATACCTATGAATCACAGTTTAAGCATCTTAACTCCCTTAATCCAGCTATTCTTTGAGAACAAGAATTGTCACAGGATATCATTTGGTAATGTATGAGAAGGATAGAATAAAAGTGCATTCAAACGTCTCTTTCACTCTCGTTCTGGTGCCACTCCCATGCTGCATATCAGGACCACGCCGAAGTTCCTTCTCCCGCTACGAGGAGACTCGACCTAGTATGCTGACGATGCTCTCCCCTTCCTCCTGTGCCTCATCCAGAAGCTTATTCGTACCTCCCGAACGTCATTACGACACGCGCGACTATGGACCTCCTCCACCTCGACCTCCTAGGGGCTTGGCCTCTCATGATGAGAGACGCCCATCGGCACCGATTGTGTCATGTTCATCTCTATCTTTTGTCGTTCCAAATCTTCCACAACCCATGCCAAGAACTCGCCCTGCCCAACAGTCAACTCAACCAACAAATGGTTCTGGTATCATAGACCAGCGAGCAATTGGAGATGGCTGTGCATCCGGTCATCCACCCGTCGGTTCTGGGAGTAGATGTGTTCAACAACCCGCCGTCGGAAGGATAGCAGCCCTGAAAGCAGCTAATAGCAAATCTAGCCCAAACTTGGCTACCATTTGCGAAGCTCCAACTGGGACGACCGATCATAGTTCTTCCTCCCTCTCTATCGAATCAGGCGGTAATTGTGTATTTCCAGGGCTTGTTAACAGTGCTAACCTCAGCTGCAGTTGTGACTCTATTAACAAGCATGCTTACACTAACTCGAAGCTATCAAATTTGTGCGCCTCTACTCCTAATCTTTTGGCGGATGCCACTGACGACAACAGTGATTCTGAAGTGCCCTATCAAACTCTTTCTGTAGTTGATTTGACCAATGCACCCAATGAGCTTGCTTCTACTGTTGCCAGTGATGTGGAGTATTCTTATTACGCAGTAGACTCTTCTTATTCGTTTTTACACCAGAATGACAGTTTTTCAAGCGATTCCAGTGACTGTAATTCTCATTTAGGAAACAAACTCGATTCTAAATCGAAACTAGAAAATAGCCACGCTTCTTCCGCTCTTAACAATAAGGCTTTTAGTAGTAAAAGTTGGTTAGTTGCGGATAAGAAATACGTCAACTCGTCTATGGATGATATGACAGAGGCTGGTAGGCAAAGTTTGACTCGAATCAAACACCGACGAGCTGAAGATACGCGGAGTAACCACCTGTTTCCTCGTTACACTTTTACACCGACCAGCTCTTTGGCTCTATCCCAGTCTCAGTCTTGTTTCAGTATTCGAGATATTGTGTGGCTCAAGGGGTCTCTGCAAGAATTAAAAAAGAAGCATGCGAAATTGCGTGACAGAGAATCGAAGTCGGTGGTTAAAACTGATGGTTCTTGCAAGGATTGTCACGACCAAAAACCAGAGTACGCTACTCACCGTGTGTGGCGGAGTGTTGGCGACGTTTCGATGCTTCGGGAGCTTGGTGACGGTCGGAATGAAGATTCACCTCTTTCGAACAGTGCTCTAATTCCCCCCTTGGAATCACTTTCGAATTTAACTCAGAGGCCGCCCAAGATCTGTTCACAGCGTGGTTGCGGTATAAAACCTCCGATATTGTCGCGCAACTCCTTTCCCCTACTTCCTACTAAACAGGCTCTGCCTTTGTCAAGTAATGACACGCACAGGTCGAAGTCCGTAGACGATAATGAGTACGGAGGGGTGGCCAACGTATGCTCAAATGCGTCCACGTGCAATACCAGTTTTCAGATTCCGAAAGGTGCATTTTTAAACTCTGCTCTCCATAAGTGTGGCAGTAGTGATAAATTTTATTCCAAAGGTACCTCCCAAGGAATTGTTTACAACGTTTCAAGCCACTATTCTTCTCCGTGTCTTTCGGAATTTTGTGGCCACTTCACGGCATTGTACGAATGTCCGTCTTCCACTTCTTGTTGCTGTAATAGTGTGGATGAAGATACGAGTTCTTCGGTTCTCATCAACAGTGTTCCCATTAACTGTCGACCGGCTTCATCTGAGTTATTTGGCATCCGTTATGGTGAAGAAACTAAGGCAGGAGACTTGAAAAATATCAGTTCAAGGAGAAGTTCATCAGCTGAAGAGGGCTGTGATACTGACACTATTGAAGGATCATTTCATTTGAAAAACTACCCAACCAATCGGATTGCTGTATCTGCTGGTTTACATAAGACAAACAGTGCCCCTCTTTTGGAGAGTTGCTCTTTCTCAGTTGCGCCCCTGTCGAACACCTTCACGTCCACCGATCACCTTGTAGCTACAAACACCTACGCATCGTCCTCTGACCATCTCTCCGTATTGGACACCACTTCAGTTGAACGCTCGTGTCCTGTAGTAGCTGGTAACTGAACCTTCGCGTCCGCCGCGGCACTTCTCATAACAACCAGCACCCGTGAGGCCCTAGCACTCTGCTGACGAGGATCCATGTCGCTCCCCGCACCTGCTTCTGTCCATATTCATTTCATTTTCTTCATTAGATTATCGAACTTTTTCTATCGCCTGAACGTAGCACGCTCGCACATTCACGAAATATTCATGATCTTTCTTAGTCTGGCTGCTCGTGGCTGCTGTTCAAAGTTTATTGCAGTCGCCTGAAGGTTGCATTAATTTATTTTATTCTTAGTTGCCTGATGATGTATTATGATGGATTAATTTTTCTCAATCAACCCCTGAAATTCCACGTTTTTACAAAACTATCGTTCTTTAGTAGTATCTTTAATCTCATCAGTTTCTAAAGTTTTAAAATTTAGTCTTGCCAGTTGTATTCCTTGTTTTGGTACCTTTTTTAACAGTTGCCCTTAATTTTAGCGGTTTCGTGTTATGGCCGGTTCGTTTTTTTTTTATGGAAAATTGAATGTGTTCATTTTTTGTTGAATAATATGAATTTACTTCTTTCACACAGACTACCTCTAATTTAATAAATATTTCTACAGTTCAGTGAGATGTAACTAGAAGATAGAGCAGTTGCTAGATCAATCTAGAGCTGTGTTCTCAAGATCTAATCTCTCTGCCATGTACTGCCTGTCAGGTTTCTTATGAAAAATCTAATTTCTTCATAAATTCATTTTGTACGCCGTCTTCTTGATGTTTTATGTACTTTATCGTAATTAAAGGAGACTGGCATGGATGTGGATCTTCTGTGTTCTATTTCGGCATGTTCTTTGTAGTTGTCATTGTAACATTTCATTTACCTACTAAGTCATATTTCTTGAGTTATCTAGTTGATATGATAGTTCTTAATACACTGGAGTTCATCAACTCATTACAGGATTCAACGCTGTCGCCTCATTTCAGGTGCGAGTCGAATACATATGCATGCCATTTTCTAGAGGTGCCTTTGCTGGATGTGAATACTTATAGTTCAAGCATGCTTCGATGAGCTTGAACATTTACTTCTTTTCAAGGTTTTCGTAAATTAGATGTACAAATTGACTATTGATTAGCAATATACCTATTTTACCTTTTACTATGGCAAAACTAGTTTTTTCTGTACATACTTTGAATCCTATTCATGAATCAGCTGGACTAGTTTTTCTGTACATACTTTGAATCCTAGAACAGTTCCTAGAATATCAATTGAACCTTGGTTTTAAATTTACTTTATTTTGGTTAATCCTGCTCCACACAAAAGGGTGCGTATCTTGGGGACTTTGCGCTCCTCAGTAGATGCATAAGATTCTTAAGCTTTTCTTGAATGATAGGCTGATAGTGTCTGATTTCGTGAGCATCTTCGCAGGGGAGACTCAGCGTTCCTAAAGTTCTAGCTACCCACAATGAAATGAGCAACGCCTCGTGCATGGGTTATGTATTGGTTTTATTATCTGGCATTATGCGTATTGTTTTAACTTTCTTTCTGCTGGGCTGGCCAAAGTACCCCAGGCCCGAGTCTGTACGAGAGTATTCTTTTCGATTTTTATTGCTTTTCATTTTACTTTTTCTCCTTTTCGAGTTCATTTTAGTGTTTATCTTACTCACTATAGAGGTTGTAACTGAACCGGAAAACTTCACGTCGCGCTGGTGGCACTTGAAATAATCTTTATCGTTTCATTTTTATGAATCCCTCAACTGAGCAGAAATTAAGGGAACCATGCGTATAATAATTATAACATTTTAAACCAGTCTAGCTTTCACGTGTTTTTTGAGGCGATAGTTTATTTTGAAAAACTGATGATAAATTTGGTTTTTGTAAGTATTTAATGTTAAATTTATTCTGGCTATGTAGTCATTCACTTTATATGCTTATTTAGTTCAAACATAGTGAGTCGTAAACGCGATTATCCTTGTGAATGGTTTTTATTTGAAATCTTATTAACGTTATATAGTGTAATGTGAAATTTCACTACAGAAAATTTATTCATATAACAAATAAATTCATACCTGACACTTTTTCAATTTTTCATTTTCGGTGTCATCTATGTAACGTCAGTACTACTTGCTACTAGTGATAAACAATCCGTCAATTTTGTCCTGTTTGTAACTCTGTTGCTCACATCTAGGTGGGCCTCTCCGGCACGCGAGTGAGCGCGACCTTCCCTCTAAAGGTCCTCCACTGGACTCCCAGCCTTCCCTCAGAGGGGGCCTCGTACCCCCACCTCATCAACAGGGTGGGCCCCGCATGCAGCCTGCAAAGTCTGTGCCAGCCCTCAACAGTAAGTTCTGTCACCCCGTCATTTAAAGCCTGAAATATTTAATTTCTTCATAGTTTTTTCCCGGTTTGATCCGTGCATTGTCGGTTGATTCATTTGGTGCTGCCATTGGAGATTAGTGCTATTATTTCACACTATTTTTGGTTACAATTTAAGTCGAGCTTTTCTGAATTTTGAATAGTCAAGAAACGTCGTGATCCTGCACTGAGTCAATGAGGCCTACATTCACGGTTTGCCAAGGCATTGTTAAGACTGTACTATAGCTTGGAAAACACTATGCCTCTATGAGAGTTTCGATACTCACTAACCTTATGATCTTATGCTTGAGCATCCCATTTCTTGGCTTTCCGAAATCGAATGTTTGCGTTCATTCCCTGGACTCTCTGTGCCAAATTATTTTTGAAGGTCATTCCAATGGCTATGACCACCGCTTCCCCTAAAAAGCTCAGACTTTTGCATTTGCACTGCAATCTAATTGCATAATTTTAGCTCTAGAGTAAAGTGTCTGTATCGACCATTGAAAATGGGCAATTTTTAAAATCAAAGCTGTAGCATCTTGCAAAGCGAATTATTGTTACATAATTTTTGACTCGAAGCAACTTTAATACAGGCGTTGTTTCTGTAGTTAAGATTGATTAAAAAAACAAGTGATGACCGCCGAAAATACTGTATGTAATTGAGAATGTATTTCTAATTGAGGGTTGGACTAACTATCGCGTTCTTATGTAAACGATTTATGTACATTCAAGTTCTTTGTTTTTCATTGGTAATTGGGTGCTTTGTTCACACAGGTGATCTATCAATGAGCGGTGAACTGTCAAAATCCACCTCGCAAGACCCAGTTCAGGTGAGCGGAACCTCCCACCAGGAGTCCTTCAGACCAGCTTACTCCAGAGCATCCTCATCCAACTCCCTCACCGCTGCGCAACAGCTAAGCATTGCTGCACAGCACCCGCAGCACCAGCTCAGCAGCAACAGTAGTCAGCAACACGGTCATGCAGTACCACCATCAGCACATCAACCTCTCAGAACAAGGTACTAACTTACGTTGATGCTGTATTTTTTTTCGTGTCATTGGTACTCCTTGCTCATAACTCTCGGTAGAATGTCGTACTCCGACAAATTGTAAAACATAACACTGAAACTTGCCCCTCTTTACTCAAGTGACTTGGGAAGCAGCCAAGAAATGGACTAAACGGCTCATTGCTGTTGCCATTTTCTATTTCAATTTCTAAACAGATCTATACGTCGAACTGCAGTGACCGTGCTCGAAAAGAGTCAAAGAGGCAGGACGTCTTCAGAACTCATCAAATGATACAATACCTAACTGAATTAATGAAGAGCTGTTGATGGCATTGCGAGCCTCGTAATACACTAGAAGCTAATTGATAATTATCATTTGTAAACTTCAGACTGCATGATGAATGAAATGTTAATTTCAATTTAACCTTTGAGTTTAATTAGTTCAGATTATGAATCTGAACTAATAATATTTAGCTGCTTATCAAAGTGTTATACAATACCAGAAATATCTATCTCTATAAACACATGATTTATTTCTACTTTTGCATCTTTCAAATACAAGTGACTTACAGCATATATAAGTATTTTTTCAAATCTTATCCATTCAGGTAGAAGTAAATACACAATATTTTTTACTCGTAAAACAATTCGTAACGTCACAAGTATTTTATTATCCTCCGCTCATCAAAGTATTTATTCTTCCTTTGAAATTTCATATTTATATTTTGTCTACAGATCGTCGCAGAATTTGAACGAGAGCGACGATCGTCACTACCAAAACGTCGCATTTCACGCTCCTCACCCCCACCGGTCCCCTCCTTCAGCTGGTCCCCCTCCACAGATGAGGGAGACCCAAAGCTCGTACCCCCGACCTGCATCCGCTCTCCTGCAGCGGGAGGACATGAGTCGAGGAGAAGGCTTTAGACCGGACTTGTACCGCCCGGCGTCTCAGAGAGACGTGCGCCATCAGGAACCTCGGCTGGTCCACCTCCCGGAAGAAGGTGCTCTCAATGCAGGGGCAGCCCTGAGCACGGGGGCACTCGTTACCTCCCACACACAGCGGTACCAGCCATCGACCCACAGTCCTCCTGGGGGTGGGTACAAACACATGCCTCCTCCAACAGCCCCCAAGCCTAAAGCCCACGAACGGACGGCACAACCCCAGCAAGCTTTTCGACCCCCCATCCATGGAGTTGAGGAAGGGCNCTCCTGGGGGTGGGTACAAACACATGCCTCCTCCAACAGCCCCCAAGCCTAAAGCCCACGAACGGACGACACAACCCCAGCAAGCTTTTCGACCTCCCATCCATGGAGTTGAGGAAGGGCATGGTTACAGGGACAGCCCGCCTCCTCCGCCACCTCCCACTTCCACCCATCCCCTTCTTCAGGGCACTGCCAGTTCAGAGAGCACAACCCGACAACCCTTCTTTAGTAAAACTTCTGCCTGGGAGAGAGAAGAAAAAGAACGGGTAAGAACACTGTTTTGTTTCGTGCCTCTTCTATTCTTAATCCTATGGATCATAGAAAATTTAAATTTGTGGAACAAATAGGGCACTTAGTCAAGATAAGATTTAGAAAGTAGCTTTTGAAGGTTATTTGAAAGGCTAAATAGTGTAAAGCAAGAAGTATGTATAAGGGATGACTATTAATGAAGGGCGTGTAAAATTGAAGTAGCTTGGGGGAAGGACTGTGCCTCTTAAAGCACCCAAAGCACTCGTGCAGAGATGATGGCACAGGTGGGATGTGTGCCTACTGAGTCTTGAGCAAGCACGTGCCCTCAGTTGTATTAGCTGTTCTGGGGCATTAATTCTGTCTCATTGAATCCAGAAATTTACTGTAATCATACATAACAACATTAACACAAGTTTCTTTTGCCCTCGACAATTACAAGAGATGTTTGAGGTGGTACAAATTAGCGTTCTGACATTTACGTATACAGTGGACTACTACTTGGGCAACGTTTATCTATCAAAGTGTCTGTGGTATTGCAGTACATACGTTTTCAACTTATTGTGTAATGGCCACGCATGTAATCTGGTTGCTGCCATACACGACATTCTTTAGGGTCCCTTATGGGTAAAAAAGTTTGCAGGTGTCTTAATCCTCGCCCATCATGTGCTGCAACCATCTGCAAAACTGAATTTTTCGGTCTTGATCGTCTCCATTAATGGTCATGCCATAATCGTGGGATGTAGTATTACCATTGAGCTGTGTAAAGAATGTGTCGTATGCTTGTACTGCTCACTCCTGTTTCACGTGCACACTGTGCGGTAGACTTCTGTGACGAACGTGTGATTTTCTTCGTGTGTATGCTTTTTAGGAGGATCCTGTATACTTGGGAAAAATTAATAGATCACATTGAAGCTAAGTGCATTAAAAAAGAGTAAATCGTAGTAGAAAGTTACCTTCTACATCGACTTAAATTTAATATTGTTGTGCGCAGTACGAAAACCGACGTCGAGAGGCGGCTCGACAGTGGCGGGACGAACAGATCGAGCAGCTCGAGCGCCAAGAAAACAAAACCACCCAGGAAGTTGAGCGGCTCAAAACTCTGCGCCTCGAGCGAGAGTTCGAGCTCAGAGCGAAACAGGCCGACGAGGAGGACGACAACTCTGAAGATGACGATGAACGCATCACTACCATTGCTGAACCAAAAAATATTGATAAACCGCCCGCGACCCCCCAACCGGAGGGAGACGGCCCTCCACGAGGCGTACCTCGGGGAGGCCCGGGGTTCCTGCATTCCTCTGGGGGCATGAACGGAGGCGTCCCTAGCGAGGAGGAGCGCGCCAAACGCGCCGACGAGATCCGGCGTAAGCAGCAGGAGCTGGAGGTGGCGAGTGAGGTGGAGCAGAAGCTGATCAGGGAGGCACAGAGAAGACAGGAAGAGGAAGCCGCTGCTCGGCGATACCATCACCAAAATCAGCAGAAAAAGACCACTCCCCAGCAACAGGCGACTCAGAGGCTCGATTCGCTAGTAGTGGGGGGCGCTGGGCCAGGACTCGAGTATAGCAACGGGCCAGTGAACGGACAGCGGCCCCCCGTTTTCTATGAACACCAGCAGCATCCTAATAACATCAACAACAATCTTCATCCGTCACCACCCGAACGCACGTCATCTTATAGTGTAATGCAACAGCAACAACATCAACATCAGCAATATCAGCAACAGCAACAGCAGTATCAGTACAACAGCCATCCCCCTACAAGGGTCCGCAGTCAACCCCCAATGGAATCCCCTCCTTCGGCGGGTGGAACGGTGAAACGAGTTCAGTTTTCAGAAAACCATCACTCGACCAGCGTCCTCAACCTGTCTTCCTCATCGGCCGTGTCCTTCGATACCAACGCCAACCATGATGACAGATCTATTAAATATGATCATCACAGCGTGAGTAATTAGAGTTTTGGTAGTTCAGTAATTGTTGCAGACGAAACAGCGTCATTTTACCATGTGTAGTAAAATCTGATAACTATATCCACTCGAAAATGAGTAGCGCTCACTTTCAAAAGTGTTTGTGTTGTATCTAGTACAAATTTTTAAACAAAATATCTGTGATAGAGATGCATTCTTGTCAGTCATCGCTTGTCATATATTTGATTGAAAACACGAAACAAAAAGTAGAAAAGGAATAAATCATTTTTATTTACAGGACTTTATGAGCGATGCGGAGAACATGCTGAACTTCAGTCCTAGTCCCATCAAGCCTGGTAGCGCCCACGCGACCCCTGGTGTAATTGGGGCACAAGAAGTTTACAGGTCAGTTTTAATTAGCTGTACTGCGTTAGAAGAGCCGTCTGCCTCCGTCCCAGTTGTATTATCACCTTCGAAAATAAACTAGCTTCATCCTGCCTAACAGTGTTACAGCGGCAAAAACTAAAAAAAAAAGAGTAGTAATTTAACTGAAGCTTTGTTAGTTTAAGGGGAAATGCTCTACGTGAAAAACAGATTCTTGATTAATTGGGTTAGTAGCAATGGAGGTTTAACTAACATAACACTACGAGCTGAATTTATTTAACAAGTCAATCGAATGACTAATCATGGATGTGTTTTTGCTCTAACTTTGAAATAAGCTAATGAAAGTTTCCGTGAACTATCGATTAACAAGCTCGTCTGTTAACATTATTGTACGAAAATCGAAAAAAATTAAATAAGTAACATTCATCACAGTTCAGAGTTTCAGCATCTACTGAATCCAAATATGATGAAATCGCAAAATAATGTCGACTTGGTATATAAGTGACAAAAACTTGAATCAGTTTTATCAGATGCATTATGTGTGTAATTTTTCAAGTATTAATACAATACCGATTCAAATTTACACTCGTAAAGTGTATTTCTGTTGTCGATAATTGTTGCCTGAGTTTTATTATGTTTCATTAGATTGCGAGGCAGTGACCAATGAACTCATAATAAAATCTCAGTAGGGTTTCTCACGATGCCCTTTGCGTTTTTGTCCAAAAATGTAACTAATTTAAAATTAATTTTCATTGTACTCTGAGCATGTACCAATACGATGAAAGCGGTGAGAAATAGTGAAGCATTGATGTATAAGTCGTTGTAAAATTGAATTCATCATTCTAAAAAATACGGAAAGTTTCAATTATGAAGAACGGATGCAATACCCTATGAAATATGTCAGTAAAGCTATTTTTCGTTTTCAATAATCGTTGTTCTAGTTTTACACAAAGTTTTACGAAATTCAGAGAGAATGGCAAACAAATTCTTAGGAGTAGTTCAGAATCTTTGTACGATGACTCACGGTTCAAGAACCTCTATTAACAAGAGGTCAGTTGATAACTTTAGGGATGTCAGCATAGGAGACATTATTGGGTCTATTTTTCCGTTTCTTTACTTTCATTTATCATATTTTGTCTATCATCATAAACGTGGTTCTATCCTTGAACTTGTTATGAAATGAAATTTTACAAATATTTGATTTAAAACGAATACTTTTGGACGCAGAAACTGATTATTAACTTTTACGTTTAAATAAACGTGCAGTTTACGAATAATCATGGATTATACTTGTTAATCGAGCGTCCACAGTATTTTCAATGATATAAAATCGTTTATCCCTAAATTTTTGATAACGATATGAGTAGAAGCCCTCAAACTCTAAATTATGTAACTAAAGCTGGGTATAAATAATAATGACACTGAAATAATTCAGCAAAATAATGAAGTGATATATAGTAGTGAAGAGAAGAGCAACAAAGTAAATCAAGACTTTATGTGCGCAGAGACCCACGCGTGCGCCGCCTGCAGGAGAAAGAGGCTCTGCAGGCAGCCAGCAACCCTCGGCCCGCTGTGCCCGAGACGCTCACCTTCAGAGAGAAGATGAAGATGTTCGCGGCAGAGACGGGCGACCCAGACACGCCTAAGGACAAGACCAAGATAAGCAAAGCTCAGAGGGAGATCAAATGACTTACGACCAGTTACACACCATCAATTCATTCACGCTGGTATCAAGAATAGGACTTTTTTGTTCGACATGTTCATTAACGTAAGTTTGTTTATTTTCAGTTCTTACATTTTTTACGTTGGAGGCAGGTTTACTATTCTCCAGTATATAATACGTATTTGTATAGAACAAAAGCTTAAAAATTAAAAAAATCTATCTTTTGTCAATCACGCTTAAAGACGTTAGCTTAACTGTGAAAAATTGCCCATTAAGAGACCGAAATCTGATTGGTGTATTGAAGTTGTTCAGTAAGTACGACGTCATGCGAGCTGTGATGCAATTGAATAATTAATTGAAATAAATTAGACTTGGTTAAAAGGTCATATGTATATGCTTGTTCTCATTCGTGTCAATGATACGGAAAGTAGAGTGAGGAAAGCATTCAGTTTGCATCGTCGATACAAGTTCTTTCTTGCAAGAGAAAAATACTTTGCGTGAATAGTGAGATCCCGTTATTTTCTTGCACATGTTAACTTAATTTTACGAAAATAATAAATAGTGACCGTGGACGTTTTAAGTAGTGCAACAATTGAATATTGACGAGGAAGAACTGTAAAATTTGCTGTGCCTTTCTTCGAACAATTCCTGTCAGAGCGGGATTGTAAATGCAGGTATAGAAGTAGCGAAGTGCGTCACCTTCGTGCACTGTGCATGTCACAAAAATAAGCATAAGTAATATTGTCTCCATAATTTGGGTTTACTGAACTTTTAATATTATCCCCATTTAGAGTCTGGCTGGTAGCAGCCAATGATAATTCAAATGACATGGTTCTATGTAAGGACGAACATGTGAACCTGGTTTTGTGAAGAAATATTGTGACTAGATTTGTTTCTCGTGTATCATTATTAGTTATAAGGTAATTATTTGCTTCTCACGCCATTGTTAATATTGTAACGATTAAGACAATTTGAGCATTCCCAGGTGTTGATGTGAGACTAGCCATTGATTGATGTTTAGATTTAATTTAAGGTTTAGACAAACTACTCTCGCTGCTCGCTGTTCGAGGATACAAGTCCTATAATGGTATTTTACTGAAATTTTGTTTTCACTGTTCGGAGATTCTGTTCAAGTGAATCGTACATCACAATACATTTCGTGTTCACCACACTCGAAATATAACTAAAGTTCTGTAGGTTGTGGACACGTTGACATGATGTGCAGTTATATCACAGCGGAGGGTTTGGTGGTTCGGGTGTAAGTGAACACGCCATTGTACTTTAAAAACTATGACGTTTACGGGAAGAGCACATGTATTGTGGATACGTTAAAATGTTTCACATAGTAAGTAGCTAGCTGTATTGTGGATACGTGTATATTTTTACTGAACTAGTGTAGCTATCAAAATGGATATATTTTAGTACTGTAATTTGAGATTCTATTCCGAATATTTCTTTTCTTTTCTAAGACATGATTTTGTGCCAAGACATTGACACGATTCTTTTTCTCTCTCTATTTTCAACTTAAACAGCGATGTATGTTTGGTCCACTGACGGAAAGTTTCGGCTGCATCTTGCAATTCGTTGCTTAGCGTGTTTTTCACAACTCTTGAGAAGAGAGTTTTTCGTGCTCAAATTTAGGAATATATGCAATGAACTATTCATTTCTACGAACAGGCGTCTCATTGTTGCAATGCATGTTGCTACAATGTTGTTCATGTATAGCACACGTGTAATAAAAGATTTCTATATTGATGCCTTCATCATCATAGCACTAGACAATAAATTGTATATCAATAAATTGTTTCCTCATACTGTACGCCATTTAAGGAATAGTTTACCTGTTAAAAAAGATGGGTGAAGAAATATATTTAGTGTACAAATATTCCTTTGCACTCTAAATGAAATTACCTAAATCAACAAATTATGCAAGTTTCTCAAAACATCAAATAGAATTATAGAAAAAGACACATAGTAGAACGGCTCTAATGAAGCACTCTTCGTGAAGTTAAAGCTGGGGCATTTAAGGGAACATTATTAAAAAAATTGTTTTTGCCTCATTAATACCTGCATCCGATGTGACGTCGAAGTAATGAATCTATCACAAACAGTCAATTTTTTTGACGATATGGATAAACTCGTTTCAGCTTTACTCTAGAGAGCCGAAAATGTCCCTCAACTAGAAAAGTTACTGACCAGAGAGAGGAGCTAAAGCAGGTCGCTGGCCCAGAGCACGGAGGAGGCGATGCAGGAGAGGGAAGGCAGGGTGAGGGCAGGTAGTGAGTGTGAGGCAGCAAAGTGGCAGACTACTGTAGACAGGGCGCTCGTCCTGGCCCCCACTCGTAGGACCACTGGACCTCTCGTGATGACAGCCTCGTCTCCTGGCACGGCTTGGAACTCCACCTCTCCTGATACACAAGAAGTGATTTCAAAGTAACAAACATAAATTAGGAAAATTATATTACTAATATTTGAACAATATTTGAAAACCTTGTGATATGATGAGCCGATATGTTTGCGTAAATTATTCCGTTGTGGTATCTAATAATCATTTCTATCTCACTTTCTGGTGTGATGCGCTGAATTTTTGAAATTATTCTGTGATTCTTGAGTATTTGTTTGTGTTTTCAACATATTCGTGCTCCATGAATGCTTAAACATTCAACTGTTAGGAAAGTTATTGATTTCCAATTTTCTAGATTTTTGTAAAAAAATGCGAAGAGATAAACATCCTAAAATCAACAAGTATCAACAACCATTACGTAATTTCTCGAGTTTTTCGGTCAATGTCTCAGAATGTCTTGAAACTTGGTGCACAGCTCAGGCAACGATTATAGGCAACAAAAAACGACCTTGTTTGTGTAAATTGTTCCGTTTCATTTAAAAATCACCATTTCCATGTACTTGTTTTCTGGCGTGAAGCGGGGATACCCTTTGTATTTTTTACAAAAATTTAAAATCAATAGCTTTCCTAAGTTGAGTGTTTAAGTATGCATGGAGCACAAATATGTTGAAAACGCAAACAAATACTCGAGAATCACACCATGATTGCCAGAAATCCAACCAAAGTTTGAGATGCATTATCAAAAAATAAAAAAAAGTTGTACAAAAACTGATGCGTTTTTCGTGATTTACGCACGAATATTTCCATACAGAGTTTCGTGAAATTTTTATTTTTTTATGAAAAAAAAAACAAAGCTATACCCTAACGTTTTTTCGAAAATGTTTGATAGTTTTTTCTTTCTTTGTACAGAAAGTGATCAGAAGTGCATTAAGAAACACGTTAGATCATAGGTTTTTGCTTTTAAAACAATCAAAATGCAACATTTTTCAGTTTACCACACCGTACTTTCTACCAACCAAAGTTTGAGATTGGCTAGCAAAAAAATCAAAGACAGTTGTGCATAAACTGGTGCGTTTTTCGTGAATAACGCACGAATTAATGCTTACAGACGGAGTTTCGTGCACTTTTCCCCTTTATTTCGACAGAAAGTGATCAGAAGTGCATTAGGAAACACGTTAGATCATACGTTTGAGTTTAAAACAATCAGAAATGCAACATTTTTCAGTTAACCAAACCGTACTTTTTACCAACCGACGTTTGAGATTCACTAGCAAAAAATTAAAAAAATTGTGCATAAACTGATACGTTTTTCGTGAACTCAGCGCGAATATATGCATACATACCGGGTTTCGTGCGATTTTCTTTTATTTGCACAGAGAGTGATCAGAAGTGCATTAGGAAACACGTTAGATCATGGATTCACTTTTAAAACAATAAGAAATGCAACATGTTTTCGGTTTACCACACCGTACTTTTCACCAACTAAAGGTAGAGATTCGCTAGCAAAAAATCAGTCATTTACGCAAAAACTGATGCGTTTTCCGTGATTTATGCACGAATATATGCATACAGACGAAGTTTCGTGCAAATTCTGAGACATTGACCAAAAACTTGAAAAATTTCAGAGAGGTAAACCCTTTGCATTTTTCCAAAAAATTTAAAAGCTATAAATCAATAATCAGCATCATAGTTTGCACGCTGAGCATGTATTGAGTTCGAATAAATTGCAAATGCGAACAAATGGTGCTGCATTGCAATGAAATTTGCAGAATTTCAAGAATTCTGCAATGCAAGAATTCTGCAATGAAATTTGCAGAATTCGAATAATTTTTGCACGAATATGTTGAGAACGCAATCAAATAATCAAGAATCACATAATAATTGCCAAAAATCCAGCGCATCACACCAACCAATGAGTACATAGAAATGATTTTTAAACACTACAACGGAACAATTTACACAAACAGTTGTTTTTTGTAGCCTATAATCGTTGCCTGAACTGTGCACCAAGTTTCAAGACATTCCCAGACACTGACTGAAAAACTCGAAAAATTTCGTGAGGAAATCCAGTTTGCATTTTATACAAAAATCTCAAAAATTTAAAATCAGTAACTTTCCTAAAAGTTGAGTGTTAAAGTAAGCATGGAGCACAAATATGTTTAAAGTGCAAACAAATACTCAAAAATCACAATAATTGTCAAAAATGTTTTTTAATTCTAAGTTGTACTTACGGAGTCCACATTTGAAATAAATTGCCTTCTAGTTAAAATAACCATTGTATATTTTGTTAAATTTGCAGTTTACTTGAACTTGATATCTTTTATGGTTTTTGTGTAGCATATTTTTGAAAAAGTGAAGTTTCATTTGCTGTACCATGTATATTCATACATATAGCGTTCATTGCGTAATGTGTATTTACGTATGACCGTAAGTACCGCTGTTATATTTGCTACGCATCAACTTTATTGGATATATACTTTTTTGTTTGTTTGCTGTTTGTTTTTAACCAACAAAAGTTTTGGAATAGTTAACGAAAAATCAGAGACAGTCGTAAAAAATGACGTTTTTCGTGATCTTCGCACAAACATTTCCATACAGACGGAGTTTCCCGAAATTTTATGCAACTTCGAATTTTAATGAAAAATATCGTAAGGGTATAAACCTTAAGTTTTTACCAACAATTGCCGTACGTTTTTTTCAAGAATTACATGAAAAATCGTTGTCATTTATTTGCACAAAAACAGATTAGAAGTGCTTTACGAAGCACATTAGGTCAGAGATTTACGTTAAAGACGATTTGTAAAGCACCATTTTTCAATTTAGCGGAGTGTACTTTTACCAACAAAAGTTACAAATTTGGTAGCAAAAAAATCAGAGACAGTTGTGCAAAGACTAATGTGTTTTTCGTGATCTATGCTTTGGTAATTTTACCTGCTCGCATCTGCTCAGCTCACTGTTAACCTTTCGTCCATGGAAAGTCACACAATCCCGAGAGCAATACGTCACACTGAATAAAATAGAAATAATTTAATATTTCTGGAGTGGCCATGTACCATTTGATCCACGGACCAGAACCGGTCTACGTCCCAGGGGTTGGGGACCACTGCTATAGAGGCCTAATATAAATTCAAATTTATAATTTCCATTATAGTTGAGAATCTCAGCATGTACAGAACACAAGTATAATAAAATGTAAAAAAATAATGCTGAATTTGTGAATAATTAGTTAAAAACTGAAAGAGTCTTTACAGAAACACGGTGCGTGCAAAAGAAGAAGTATGAATGCAATACCTCATTAAATATATTCTAATTAAGTAATTTTGTCCGTTTTAAAGCTAGATAAATCTCATCTAAGATTATAAAGGCCAAATGCCTAGTATGAGATTATGAGAGATTACAGGGACCCAATATCAGACCAAACACACCCACTGGAGTGATAGAGACCCAATCGATGGCTAAAAATTAATAACTGACCTGCAAGCGCCCGTGGATGACACAGTAGGACGCAGGGGGCGAAGACAGGATTATGATGGATGAGCCATGGGATGAACCGTAGTAATTCCCGAGTTACTAGAAGCAACAGGCGCAGCTGGAACAAGTAGTGGTTTTTTTAAGTCTCTTTGAAAAAATTCTATGCAAAATGGTTGAAAAAAGAGCGATGCGGAATCTGCCATAAGGTTTTTCAATCCTAGCTAGTTTCTTCCTGAGTGAACGATTCTTTACTCTATCTGCAGGGTGAAGCGTAGCGCGGTGATCAGAAAAGAATTAAAACGTTGATACTTCATTTATTTGGATGTTTTCTTGCGCTGAGGAGCATTAAAGTGGTAACTTGTACCCACTGTCCAATATCAAAATCTATCATAGACACAGACCACACACCTTTCTTTTTCCCTCTTATCCATAGACCTTCTACGAGATGTAAACTGAAGGTAATCACTTTTCTTACTATTCAAATGATCGCAACTTCATGTCTTTGACCTAAACAATTTCATCATTCATTGGATTACTTGAAAAGCAACAAGGATTCAAGACCGCAAATACGTAAGCTTAAGATAGACTCACTTGAAGCCTTCCTTGAATTCCTGAGTTTACTTCTTTCCTTGTAAAGTGAAAATGTAAAAACCAGGATCAGAGATATTTATTTGTTTGCGTACCTTTCCTAAACTATGCAATCGGAGGAGAATCGCACTGAGGATATTCAAGAGATGCTGTAACCCTCTATTGAACTTTATATATGCCGTTATTTATTATTATCTTCCTTGACACCCACACTCAGGTTTAGGTTAAAAAAGTGCGGGTCTAATTTTAAGGTCTAACAACATACAACTTGACTGTTGCTGTAACTTGAAAGCTATGACCTTGACATACTATCTATAAACTTGAAGCTCCAAAAACATTCCAGTAACATACTATTCTAAACAATAAGAATAACTACATACATTAAAGAAATACAGGACAGAAACTGCACAACAATTGATAGAAAGATACAGAACTAACCGAGAGGAATACGACGTAGTAGACAGTTGTTGTAGGCAGCAGGAAAACCACCAGAGTGAAGATGATAGCACTCAGGACTCGTGAGAGAGGTGCTCGAGACTCCTCGTATCCGCCCTCTATAAAATACTGGGGATTCCCACGGGTGACTGCACCAGTTGAGGTCGTCGAGTCTCCCCGGGTAGGCGACTGTTGGATATTAATATGAGAACTTTCTGATTCAGTGGATAGCATAGGCTGGTTATCAGAACTAGAATTGTGCTCGTTTCTTATAGTAGATCGAATACTTCTAGCCGACGTACGGAGATCACTGGTGAAAGATTTTCCTAGTCGAATAATGGACGAACATCGAGTATTTGACTGCTGTGCTTGGGGGGCGGGACTGGAGATCTCAGTTTGAGGTGGAGCTCTTGGAAACTGCGAATTTGGATTGGTGGAATCGTCAATGGATGCTGCACGTCTAGCAGCAGAACGAAGAGGCTGGCCTTCTCCTATAATATTTCCTCGAGGAGAGGTGCATGGACCACGAGTGGGATGATGGATGGGAGAAGGGCGGGAGTGAAGGGAGTCCACGCGCAACTTGAGGGGATTCCATTTATTTCCTCTGAAGGCACGCCATTGCGAACCCAGTAAAGAAACCTGCACCATATGCAGCCTGAAAAAAGAAAAAAGTTGTACGTAGTTTTCACCCATAAACAAATCATGCAAATTGTACTCCATCTCAACAAAAACACAATTTCACATCAAGGCCTTTTCAGGATGCATGGATGACGTGGAGACAAATACGTATATATACGACAATAATTCATCTTTACTAGCCCACAAGAAGATATCAATATCATCATCCTTGGTACACAGTTGTATGCTATGTTACGATATTCAATTGCGTTACCTGCCTAGATCGACATGTTAGCTATTTTTTAAAAACGGTTCAATATGAAAAAAGCATTCTCTATTCTCTCGCTTTCGAAGTCTCATCGTTGTACAGCAAATCATGAGTTAGGCCCAGGTATCGCACAACTGTACACTCGTGCGTCCAGTCTTAACCCACACGAGGAAACAAACAAGTTCAGACAAATTCACAACTCTGATTGCATCATTCACCATCTAGGTCACCTGATACAAACACACGTACAAATGCTCCAACGAAAACGCCTCTTCGCGGTGGAGCTACCCCCTCGAAGAGAAACTCTGCGAGGGGTAAATCGCTTTTCAACTCTACTCTTTAGGAGACGTGGGTGTCATGCTCTACTCGACTTGGAGAGGGGAAGGATGCTGCATCTTCGGAGGCATGTGCCAGAGTGCGCCACCCGGGATTCTTTCATCCTATTTTTCTCCTTTTTCTTTCAAAGGAACTCTGTGAGCCGGTCACAGGGTCCCTTCTTTTTCTAGCCGGCGATATAGAAACAAACTCTGGCCCCACATATAAGGACAACAATACGTCCAGTTGCGCAAAAGGAGGATTCGTCATCTGCAACTGCTGCAGAGAGTGGTTCCACCATAAGTGCACAGCATTGAAAACTAAAACAACACATGCCCATCTAGACTTGTGAATACTGCATACCAAACACAACTCCACCACCACACCCAACACAAATTCAAACTGCTTTTACACACTCATCACACTACCGAACACCACATCCCCCTTCACTGTCTCCTACGCCAACTTCTGATGTCCGGGCCTCTTCCTGGTGGAAGTACCTCGCCTCCGCGGGCCAAACACGGGCAAAATCCTCCTGGCGGTCTCCGGGGCTCAGGTGCCCCTCTCTCCACTGGTGCCGTTTTTTCGGCCTGACGGCGTCACCAACACGAGTGGCGCCGCTACCCCCTCTTCC
>VCRD01005316.1:3565-28193 GCA_006783055.1 Trinorchestia longiramus
AATTACTTCCGTTTCTGTTACAGACGTAACACAAGAAGTAACAGAAATAACTGAAGAAGCGTTTGAAAAAATTAAGAGTCCTGAACAACTTCTGCCTACGACCGATAAATCTCCAGCTGTTTCACCTAAACCTGCTCAGGAAGAGGTTTGTCCTACAGAAGTTTCTCCCAAAACAGAGGAAAAAATGTCTCCATCTGAAAAGCCTGAAGACATTAGCAAAGATAGTTTGAAGAGTCCGGCTGAGGTATCACCTAGGCCAGATGATGAAAGGATATCACCGTCGGTTGGGAAACAGATTCCAGAAACTGAGGATGATTCCAGTAAAATATCGCCCAAATCTGCAATTACAGAAGAACATCCTGAAGTAAAAGTGTCCCCTCTGCCAGAAAAGCAATCTCCAAAAACTTATGAACCACGCAGAATATCGCCCAAACTTGTATCTCCTAGTAAACCTGAATCTGAAGAGTTAAAACATCTGAGACCTTCAGAGCCACAAAAGCCTGATGAGAGAGTGGAAGATGAGAAACTTCAACGAGAAGTTACGGAGGAAAAGCATGATGATGAGAAACCATCACCGAAAGCACCGAAAGAAACCACAGAAATAACGGAAGTCATTAGTGGCCGAACAGTTCTTGAGTCCGTTGAAACAGAAGTTACTTCGGTTTCTGTTACAGATGTAACACAAAAAGTAAGAGAAATAACTGAAGAAGCGTTTGAAAAAATAAAGACTCCTCTGCAGCTTTTACCTGCGACGGATAAATCACCTTCTATGACACTAAAATCTCTTCGTGAAGATGTTTGTCCCAAAGAAGGTGGTCCCGAGCTGGATGAAAAGATATATCAATCTGAAAAGCCCGAAGACGTTAACGGGGATAGTTTGAAAGGTTTGAGTAAATTACCTTCTTTGCCTGATGACGAAGCTACGAAATCACCTTCCGGGTCACCTAGTAGAGAACGAACGTCACTCGTGGCGGACAAAATATCTGTAAAAGCGGTTCATGAGGTAAAGTTACCGGAAGTTGAGTCTCTTACTAAATCTCGAATTGAAACTGAAGCTGGTTTATATTCCGTTCGTGATACATCGAAAGAAGCAAAAGAAGTAATTGAAACTTGTTCAGTGTCCGTGTCATTTTCAGAGAGTAGACATCATGAAGTTACGTTGAGTTCCACTTCATCTGGCAACGAAACCATTATTACGACTGAAACTAAAGATCCTGATCTTCCTGAATTGATGAAACTTGTCGCTCTCGAGAAAAGAAAAGCAATGGGCATTGATGGCGAGCCTCGTGATGAAAGAGTGGAGAGTATTGTTGAAGAAAACTTGGAAGAAGTTCATGTTGGCTCCAAACCATTGGCTACAGTTACTTTATCAGAAGAGAAATCATCAAAGGTTGAAACCGTTGAGCCAGTATTTACAGCTCTCAAAGTAGACGTATCGTCTTCTCCTTCAAAATTCCTTTCTCAATTTGAACCTAAAATAAAAGATGTGTCAAAAACTGGAGATTTACTCATGATAGATGAACGCTGGTCTAATGATGACGAACTAGATTCTACCTCTGAAATTCAAAGCAGTGAAAACGTATCGGAACTCAGAAGAGAATATGTATCAACTCGTGTTCAAAAAACTCAATCAACCACTGGTGAAATTGCGCAACCAGTATTTGCAGTACTGCAAGCTCAGAAGGCGGAGTTGGTTCATGTATCTGCAGAAACTACACCGGGCTCAACTCCTCTTTCTCCAAAATTGGCCTTATCCCAGTCGATCACGTTAGATGAAGAACTGCCTGAATGCAAATCTGATGAAGAGAGAGAAATCAAAGAAGATAATAGGTCAGGTTTTGTCATAAAAACATCGACAACGTCTCAATTAAACGATATCATGTCATCATCTATGTATGAAGAAGATTTTGCTGAACATGGATTGCTGCGAAGAGAGGAGCTCTCGACCATAGTCACTTCCCATAAAAAATTGAAGTCTGACATAATGTCTACATCAATGTATGGAGAACTCACAGTTGGAGATGACTCAATAGACAGCACAGAAATGGAGCCAGCGGAAAAAGACTTAGTAAAAGATACAATTGACAGTGGAAGGCCTCTGTCTCCACGTTCTGAATCGATACCATATGAATTAAGTAAAGAAATAGATAGTTCCGTAGAATCCTTCAAGATTCAAAGTGAATTAGGTAAAGTACTTGAAGACGACACTAGAAGTGCAACGTCCCGAAGTGATGCTTCAGGAAAAGATTCTGCATTTGATGATAGAGATAAGTTACCTAGTTTAGAAAGCCAAGGATTTTCATCGTTACCTTACGAAACTCGCTCTGAAATTCATTCCAGCTCTAAGAAATTCTCCGAACAAGGTGAAGAACGCGTAGTCTCTGAGCGTACAGTAACTCGTGTAGAAACTTCCACTAGTCGATCAATTGATGGAATTGAACGTTCTCGTCACAGGCATTCAACAGAACCAGATGAGGTCGTGTCCTCTCGTGAAACCTCTCCTGATTCAAGTCTTTCAACCTCATCCTCAAGTGCCTCAACATCTGACTCATCCTCAGAATCTTTAGATGAAGCTGTTGTAAATGTAGAAAAGAAACAACTTAAAGCGAAGAAAAAACAGGATAAACATGAAAAGAAATCTCGATCTATAAGAAAAGTAATTAAGCACACACAATCAGAACCATCAGGAATGTTATCGTCTGTTCGGCCGAAAACTAGCGTAAGCAGTCGAAAAACTATCGTTTCTTCAGGTGCTGTACGGACAACAGATTTCTCTACCACAGTTAGAGAAAGTCCTGAGACTGTCTCTCGAGTTATTACGACTACTAGGATCGTAAAATCCGCTCCCACTGTTGTCGAAAAAGTTACAACTGTTCGGAAGCGAATTTCTGATGATCGAGATTCAGTCTGGGAAGCTAAACCCCTTCCGTCGCTACTTTCTGAAGAAATTGATGAAAGTCAAACTGTAGCACGTGCATCTCCTGTGGCTCTACCGTCAGGAGAAATTGCTGAAATTCACCATAAAACTAAAATTTTTCCTATTTATGGTTGTATCGAAGATGAATTTACTGGAGAAAGTGCAAAGTCTGAGCCAATTTCTGGTTCAATTGAATACTTATCGGAACCACCCGAGGAATCTTGTCGCCCAAAAACTTCCACCGAAGAATTGCGAACAGCTTCTACGGCAAAATACGATGAAAAACTTGAGAAATCCTCTTCAATAGTTTCTTTCAAAAATGTTAAAACTGATGAAATTCATAAAACAAAATCAGATTCTCAAATTGATCAAGTTCCGACTGTGTCTGAGACCAGTAAGAAAACAAGTACATCGAAAGAAAGAAAGGAAATAAGTAGCATCCAGCAGTCTTCGTTACCATCCCAACAGTTACTTGAAAAACTTGCAGAAAGTTCTCGGATAAGTGCAACCCATTCGTCAGAAAGTGATATTTCAAGAACTACTGCACAAAGAAAGACGACTGTTAGTAGTAGCACCTCAGAAACTCCAGTAACCGGCAGCCCTCGAACTGGAAGGGTTGTCGTTAGAAGGGTAACGACGGTCATCACTAAGTATTACGAAGACGGTGAGGAAGTTGAAATGGAAGAAGTACCTGGAAGTGAAACGGTAGAAGTACTCGGAGATCAGGAAATAAGTGAAGGGCTCTTGCGCAAAATATCGTCCTCAACTTCGTCACCAGTTGCTGCAAGAAAAATGATTGACTCTCCAACTCATTCGAAATCAACGATAGACCGCACAACTTCTGAACCGTGGAAAGTTGAAGAATCATCAACCATTTCCAGCGATCCATGCTTTGTAACACGTTCTATACAATCCATATCTAGTGGTGAAGCCACGCAAAGACTCTCTGGCACTGCTGGGTTAGATAGTCATAGTACAGAACTTTCCAGTGCTGGGGATTCTTCTACGATAGTGACAAGACGTACAATTACTTCATCTAGTGGACCATTGGGAGAAAAAACAATGACGACATCAACTAGATCCACGACTTCCAGTATTACGTCTTCCAGTAGCGAAAGTGATCCAAAATCCATTTTGAAGGATTGGGGTAAGCCTCTAGGGTTGCCTTCACCCGTCCATACGTCTGAAAGCCCTAAGCCTAAGGCTCCTTCATCTCGTCCTCGAAAGACGGGTCGCAAAATCAGGCGTACTTCTCCGGTGTATCTTGACTTAGCCTACGTACCTCATGCTGCGAACCCGAACTACTGCAACGTTGATTACTTCCGTAGAGTCCGAGCACGATACTACGTTTTCTCAGGGATCGATCCTGGAAGAGAAGTTCTCGATGCGCTACTCCAAGCCAAGATGGAATGGGAGGATAAAAATCTCGGTGAGTAAAAAATATGGCAAAATTAGTACAGTTCAGAGTCAGTGTGGGTACTTATTTTTGTGTACTTTGCAGTTCCTCCTAACAGGAAATACAGGGTGTCTCAAAAAAATGTACTCACACTTCGAATGACGAGATCCTTTATTTATGAACATACAGTGAAATACAATAGCTCCGAATACAGAAGACAAATGTGATTAAAGAATCATGTTCTCAAATGTTCGAATTGATGACCATTATTGTCCAGACAACGCTGATAACGCACACCAAGGGTGCGTTACATTTACATTTTTTTGAGACACCCTGTAGTTCTATTTTTTGCATATATCGTAAATTGTCCTACAATTTTTTTCGAGCGGTAGTTACATTATCTTTTTGCAAAGTACATATTTGTTTATTATTTTCACCATATTTGTTACAGAAGTGACAATCATTCCCACGTACGACACCGATGCTCTTGGTTACTGGGTAGCTGCAAACGAAGATGCTCTCATCGCGAATAAAATTGACCTCGCGCCTTCTGCTGTTCGATGCACCATCAATTTACAAGACCACGAGACTTCGTGCAACGCTTACAGACTGGAATTTTAAAACGGTTTGCACTCGAAAAATATCTTTGAAGGAATATTATACGTTGAAAACTTCAGAAAATATAGCAATAACGTGGCTGCGTGTGAGTCTCAAGTTCTTAAAAAATTCATTCCATGCAATCCGCTTAGGATGGATAGAAAGGAATTTTGTGAAAAAAGAAGAAATTCAAACTACAACTGATGTCATGTACTGCACGTCACTAAATTTGAAAAACAAGTTACAGCAGTGTTGACATACGCCGACTTAGAGTAAATATTGATGAACCCAAAATTTTAAGTCACTTCGTGCACAGTGATGTTCTAGAAGAAATTGGCAATGAGCTTAACACAAGGGTTATATGTAATTGGAATATTGTTCAGAATTAGAGTCGATGGCACTTATCCTCGATACATGTGAGACGGAAAAATGACCTCAGAGCTCCAAATGGTGATAATATAAATTAGAACGAAGAGTGAAGTTGAAGTTTTAAATGCTGCCTTTATTACATATAATACTAGCTAATACTCAAGGAGGATTATAGTTACAAGTAATGTGCGTGGATTGTGAAAGCGGCTTATTCTGTGTGAGTGATTGATATAAACATAAAACCTGAAAAGAAAACTGAAAAATAAATACGTTACTTATGAAGTTAACGCACATGTATAGTGATGAATGATTAAAAACTTACACTTATTAAATAAACTTGTATATGACAATCTTAGATGATTTTCAAACATTTCAGAGCTATGGAAACATGATGTTATCCAAATAATTTTCAATAGATTTAAAGATTGTATGCTACGGTGCTCATTATATTTATCATTCATTCTTGGTAGGTTTTGTATTGGTTAACCCATGATACGCGAGTGCCTTTCCCCTGGTGAGCTGGCAACGTCAAATGAACGTATTTAATGCTAAGGAATGCTTCAAAACGATGCAAAGGAATCGTGTTTGAAGTTTTACGTTTGTAAGCGACATCAGTAATGAAATTGAGCAGTGTGAAAAATTTCCCGAAAAGAAAGTCAGAAATTTTATTTTTATCCGTAATTTTCTGGAAAAAAATTCCGGAACAAAGGTTTTAAGTAAAGTTTGACATTACTCTCACAAGCATTGACATTCTTTCTCAAATACGGCATTGTTTTGTCTTTGAGCGTTTCTGAAACTCAAAGCTCGGATCTAGAAACTCCATTTTCAATACTGTACCCGAACATTAAACAGGATTTCTTCATCCTATCGATTTTTATTGACTTCTGTCATATTGTATTGGACTTTTTGTTTCGGCTGCTTTGATATGAAAGTGATTTGCTCAAGGTGGGAGGGTTTTGTCCAATGATGCTGTACTCTAGATGCTGAAAGTTTGATTCTTGCATAACCATGCGAATAGGATATTCATCCCGGCTTCATTTCAGTTTTGGCCACATTTTTTGTTAGCTGCAGCGTGAAAAGGCTTGAAGCTCATAACGCTTATTGTATATTTGGTTGACCATGTACGACGAATAATCGCAAAGCTGCTTTCAAAAGGGCTGAAATCCTGTAGCATTATGAAGTAATGCTTAGGATGCCGTTGGCTGTGCTGTTTACTGCCTACCTGAGTTTGATGCTACTCTACAATATTCCCTTCGTCCATGGCTGTAATGGTCAAATGAAAGGTATAAATCTGATATGCAGAGCTTGTCCTACTATCGATTTTTGCCTGATCATACTATTGCGCCCAACATTTGTCCTTTTGCATTCACTGCAAACCAGTCCGAAGAGTAGAGACTAGTATTTCTCATCTTAGTTGCGGTTTCGAGTAATTGAAGAGTTAGCTGAGATGTTAGTTTTGGAGCATTACTCCTATAGTTGAACTTTTGTAACCGTTTGTGCATTGTGATGACTTCGTGTGTATGTAACTTAACTCGCTACGTATCTCTTCTAGCCTGTGCTCCCTCTTTTATTCACATTTTCAGCGAGTTGCCATCAGCGGGAGACGGACTGACGCTTTGAGAATCTTTATGTAAAGATTTTGAGCGGTACAGAAAGGTTACAGATTTGAAGTCCAAGTGATATTATGACGCCAAGGAAAGAGATCCCGTACTAGTCATTTTTTTTACTCCTAGAAAAGTAGTGCTTCCGTACTTCTTTATGTGAGGAGGATGTGAACTAAGGTTATAATGCTCAATGTCAGTGGGTAATTGGTCGTGGGGATGACCTTCTTCTACTGAGATGAGTTTTATAACCTAGTAAGGTGGTGGATAGAAATTCTCTCGACAGTGTGCCTTTGATTGATGAAAAGTTTAAGGAACCGCCAGAAATTGCCCTGGTGTGTTCTCTTAGAGAAAGATCTCGTAGAAAAGTTGTTTTTGATGTTTGCTACACTGCTACGGAGACAATGAGGGTCGTTGACTTAAGGAAGTTGTTCTGATTACTGCCAGAGTTTCTTTCGTTTGTCTTTCAGTAGAGAAGCTTGCGTGGATTAGATAGCGTTTCTTGCACCTAGAACTATCAGAAAGTAAATCGAGTGATGACACTCAAAGCCGTTTTATTTTTCCGTTTAAGTTCACAGCATAAAAATAGTATTTCCTGAAGCCGTGTTAGGCGTAAAATTCTTTATAGGAAATTCTAAGGCGGCGCTTTTTCTATAGTTAACTAGGAATTGAATTTTGTATCATAGTGCGATGATTAGGCTTGTTCTATGGTCGTGTAATTAGAGTGTACTCAATACGAGGAAGTATGCTTGTTGCTAACCCGGTGTGTAGCTGAATGATGAACATACCCTAACGCTACTAGCAATATATGCCGCCCCATCCTCCTTGCTATCATAGCCTAGACTACACAATGTCCATCGAGAGACTGCATTGTAGAAAGTGATACTATTGCTGATTAAGATATTATAATCCGTCTAGTATCTAAGCTACCATATTTAATATCTATTACCGATAATCGCGCAGCTGTTTTATAGGTTTCTCATTCTTCTGCATTGCGCCCTGTAGCGTGGAAGCCCAAGAAAGAGACGTGATGAGTTTGTCTTAGCTTCTATGTCGATCACTACATTTTATTCACGGAATGCAAGTAGTTTGTGTGCACCCTTGTCTCGCATTGTTAAAATTAACCTAAAACTTTTCGCATTCTGACGAACTCTTACTAAATTAAACGTTTTAATTTTTGTATTCAATACATACTCATGCTATCGAATGACAATAACCTGAAAGCTTTTAATGCATGCGGTGCAAGCAATATGAAACTGCAGGGAGTGAAATCTGAATATATTTCTGTCCAGTTTTTATGCCCATGGTAATTTTTCTCAAATTTGCACCATTCTTTGTTCTTAAAAGGCATATGATGATACGACGAGATTGCTCAAAGGATGGCTCACTTGTTCTATTTTATAAAGATGGGGCTAACTTGGCAGGGTTATCAAGAACTAAAATGTCTGGTAAAGGAAATTTCGTAAAATGTAGCAATGCGATGTCTTCAGTTTTAAGGTTCTTTCGGATTCACTTGAAACGAGAATATGAAAAGGACGAACCTTAATAAGTTAAAGCGGTTAGAAATTGAAGATTAGGTTGATTATGAAGTGTGGGATTGCGACCAGATCATCGGGTTGGATACACTGTTATTCCCGCACACTGGAAGTAGACATTTGCCACTTGATGGCGCCTAAGTTGTGATCTATGATTTCGCGTGTAAAGTGTTTAGCGTGACTAAGTCTAGGATTTCTTAGGTTTAGACGGCAGGCAGGGAAGATGGTTGGTCAGATTACTATCGAATTTTTCTCAATTGACCTCACAATGTGGTGAAGATAACCTAACTCAGATACGTTTGATTCGTTTATATTTTCTGGCTCTTCTAGTGGTTATTCTATTTTATATCAGAATGTGAATAGGTAATTACACTCATTAGGAGTAAGAGAGACGTGAGAACTAAGACTGAAAATTCATTCCACTACGTCTTTCAAGGAGATGGCATTCCGTTAAGATTATTATTTAAAATATATCTTATGAAGGAAGTATCCAAGCATATAGTGGTTCGTGAAAACCTAAGTGAAGAACTTCGTTTCATAGCTACTACGTTTATGTAACTGAACCCTTGGATTCGAGTTGGGTTTTGGGTTGGTAAATTTAGCAGGCTTTCATCAGCCTCAATTAAATGAGGTGATGTGGTGTTGAAGAAGTCTTAGCTTATCTTCGTTTTTGAGGCCAGCGTTGGCTGGATTGTTTACAAGGACTTCTGTTTGGAAGAAGCAAGTAAACTGAAAAATAGTGGAAATAGTTATCAGTTATATGGCTCGAACACTAAATTTAAAGTTATGATATTATTTATTAAAATCTCTTTACGTTGTTACTACATTTTGACGAATGGATTTTCGATGAATCAGTTATGTATATGGGTAATGAAGACATGTTACATGATGAATTAAAAAAATGTGTTAAAATTTCGTTTTTTGTGGACTGTTGACAGCAATTGATGCAAGGGTCGTTACATTTTTGAAGTCATATTTTTTAAATATGACTGCGGCAAAAGACTGCAAGTAATGTTTTTGTTGAGGATTGTGATTGTGCATCATCTTCATGTATAAGGAAATCCCACTTGGTGAACTGGGAACTTTGACTCGTAAATGACTGTTGTTCTAGATGTTTTGGTAAGTAAATGTATTGATAAGTTCTGAAATGTTCTCTCTAATATCGATAAACGTCTCCGCTAGGCTGAAACCTTCACAGTGCATATAGAGGCTTAACGTGTCGCTCGAGAACTCGATCATATTGTGTGAGTTTAGACTCTCTATAACGTCTCACAGGTTTATCATTCCTACACTTAACTTGTGATTTCTTTACTAACTTGGTCTAAGTGTGTGACTTCGAACTTCTTAACTTACACTCGCTTACATATTTTACACATCTGACGCTAATCACTCCGCGTGCTGGTGCACTCAATCATTCTGTAATCATGACTTTCTACCTGAGAATCTTGTTCACTTTCATTTTCTTTGCTGAAATTTATGAAGAACCTTATATTGCATATTCTAAGCTTGCGTACGCTCTATTTTCTCGAGCATTTAATTAGATATTCGTATTTCTTTTCATATAATCTGCTTTTTTCGTATTCGCCTGACAACAGCAATAGGTGTTTTTGTTTCTGATGCGCGTCCATGAAATGGAAATGTAATGTGCTTCTAGATATCACTTCAGCTACGCCCTCCAAATTTTTGGTGTGTAATATCGGACGATCACTACAAGCTCTAAACTTATCTCATGGATATACCTCAAGCAGTTTTCATCCTGGTGCTCGCAGGGAAAGTAATCTGCGCAACATGCATGTGCGATTTGACGACACGGCGACGAAGGTCGAGAAGTTGAGAAAGCTTCAACTAGCTAGACCAGTAGTTTCCAACCTTTACCGGGTCTGGTAATCCATGACAACCCATTTTGGAACAAATAATCGATCCATGCTCCCATTCCTTCAAATAACTGTGTTTCTTTGTGGTTCGAAAACTCGTTTATAATGGAACGCTATTCTGAAAAACACAAACACACAAATGTATGTATGAGGGGCATTCGTGAATAATTTAAAATGGGGTTGCAACTCTGTGGTCGCGACCCACAGGTTGGAAAACACTGATCTATTTAGACTCACCTTCGTTGCCGTTGGGAAGATATGGGCCAATGATCGACGCTGTCAGGCTTGAAAGAATTGCTAAGAAAATCTTCCTGTATTTCACCATTTGCTGAGGTAGTCGGGTCTCCTGAATATCGTGTGTCATTGTGCTGCGTATTTCATCCCGATATTTCTCGAATCGAGCATAGTGTAAATAAATGGATCTTTTTTCTTGCAAACCATTATTATAGTTTCAAAAAAAAATTTTGTAGACATTGTAAGCTTGTATTTAGCTAGTTTATTTAACTATACTGTACTTGATTTCCCGTCTGAATCTACAATACATTCGATTGATTTCTTGTAAAACATAAGAATGATGTCATTTATTTTTTACTCTTTATTGGTAAATAACTGATCTTTACTAATTAACAACTATCAAGGGCACCTGTTAACCTTAATTATTTTTCAGTTTTACCTACCTACTTTGCTTATTGTTTACACAAATCTCATATCCGTATGTACCAGCTACTTAGAAATTCTGTGTCTTTCTTGTAATCATTCTAAACATTATTCTCTGGCCTCAAAAAGTTCAGTTATCGTAAATTTTTATGTTCAAACTGTACATCATATTAATCAGAGCAATTATTAATGTTATATATTTCAAACTCTGTACTGAACATAAACCTATCTTCAGATTTCAGTCAGTTTCTCACACTATATTCATCATAAACGCTATGTCTCGTCGTGCTTGTTTCTTGAATGCATGGCGGTAGAAGTTCAGTGAATAGTATACAAGGTGAGACCACTATACATAATGAGCGCATAGACCCAAAATGGATAGTCAGTATACAAGGTGAGGCAATATATTTGGTAATTACCCATTGTGACTAAAATTTGGAGCCAGTTCACAAGATGGTAAAAGTTCCATGTCTAGTACGTATAATGGAAAAAATTGGTAGTACGTACGCATTACAAATGTTATTGAAGCCAGTGAATACATTAGATGGGTCACGCTATACCTGCATTTTCAGAGGTATATAGCTTGAGGGAGAAATATCAAATTTAAAACTTCAATAAGATAGTGGGATACATAAATAATTGAACCCAATCTAATTCCAACAAATAAAGCTTAAACGCAAATAAATTAGGTAACTGTTCAGCGTCATAGAACATATTTAAAGGTTAGGAAAGATCGATATATAGTTTCATCATCTGCAAATGTGAGACAGTTTAGCCAATGGAAGCGATGGGATAACTTATATTTTCTTTAGTCTCCACTGTCACTTCAATGGACGCTTATTTTAATTAGATACAACTTTTACTAAAATTTGATCCATGGTTTTACGTTTTTCTTGTCTGAAAAAGATCAGATAACAGTATCGAGATCAATGAAGCCAAAATTAAATTAGTTTTTTTCAAATTATTCTCTAGAGTGCGTATTTCGTATCCTTTATACAGAGATAATGGCAATGAGTCTGATAACTTCAGCACCAAATTTTACTGAGTTTATTTTGATAGTGTTGAGCTCCTACCCTCAGTTTCCTGACGGTACATTATGGGAATTTTTCTAACTACTTTTACTATTAACCGTTGCATTTTTCGATCATTTTTCGTGTTTAAGTTAAAATTATTTTAGGTACCATGTGAATGTGAATGGATATTTGCAGCATCTATGACTCTGAATTACATTCATATGACATCAATATGTTCCATGTATCACTTGGATTGCTATTCACAAGATCGCATATTGTATATGTGTTATCACATATTTATTGATTATTGAGTCGTAGATAAGTACTTACTATATCTCATGCAAATAAATCTGCTCCTACGATAGTATTCTGGAAAAAGAAATTGTTTTTTCAAAGGTTTATTTTCGATATGAGTTCAACAGTCTTCTTTTTTAAATGAAATGCATTCATAAATGGAAGCGCACGATAGAAATCTCGTTGGAAGTTTCGGATTTTTGCGACAGCGACTGCGTTTCAGCATCGTGGATTGTGGATTTTTGAGCGTTTATCTCACACAAATACCAGACAGAAACTCTCCACTAATTTTTCTCTATAGTTCCTGTTCAGTAAAACCTTGCTATTTCATTCCAGTTACAGTGAATTTACAACGTGGATCACGCAATTTGAACTGAATCATAAAGCTGGGGAATATTTTCCCCGTTAAAAAGTCTCAACATAGGGGAAATTTTCCTGTAACGGTCAGGGACTTTTGTGGAAAGTTCCGAAATAGCGAGATTTTACTGCCATAATTAGATGAGCCTCTAACTTAAGTCGCTTAAGTATGAGCAAAGTATAGATGTCGCTTCCTCTCACCTTTATCGAGTATATTGAGTGTCCACGATTCTAGTCCCTGCCTTTGCTCTAGTTTATCGTGAAGCCTAAGTGTTTCACTCCCTCTATAGATAATTATATCGCATCTATGTATGGGATAGACGGTGACATTAATAAGTAGAATAAATTATGTCAAGTGAAGGTGCGTTTCATTTATCCTTGAAAGCCTACCCATCCGATCGCAAAGGCATCTCATAGTTGCCCAGTTCTTGCTGTCAATCAATTCTTTGATTGTAATAAAGTTACTTTTTTCCCCGTATCTTTCATGCAGCGAAAGAAAGTCTGCTTTTGACACCTTTCATAATGGTCTAGAAGCTTTGGTTCATTGACCTGCATTACTCTTGCCAGTCGAGTTTGAGAAAACTATCAATCATTGGCGTACATGAAAAAAATTAGAAAATGGCACTTTTCAGGACAGCTATTAGAAAATTTACAAAGTAAGGCAAAGAGTTCAGTCTACTTTAACCCTAAGATCAGCAGCGGCCTGTATACCGGCAGCTGGTATTCATAAGGTTCAGTTCTACGAGTGGGTTCATGCGTTTATGAAAATATTGCAAAAAGACAAGCTTTCATGGTTCTAAATCGAACGTTTCTACTCAAATTGACTAAGCTGGACTGCAAACTTGCCAGTTATACCACCGTCTGTTTTCAGATTAAAACTTGGCTGTCGATTAAAGACTTTCTACAACTGGCGAAGTTGTGCATTATCTGTATGTGTAGTAGCAGTGGTTGAAATTGCAATTACTTCACATCTAAAAAGTCATCTTGACTACCATGCGACGTTGACAGTTTATCCGAACTAGCATTGTGTTTAGAAATCGCTACGGCAGTGGAAACGGAATGAAATTCTAATTCAGTTCTCACCTGTATTTTGCTTCAAAATCTATAGGATACTGGAAACTAAGTCAAATTCCACTTAAATCCTCGTAACTCTTGTTTTTCCTCCACTACATGAACGTTCTAAGATCTTCAAGCATTTCAACTTTGGAATTAGGTTTTCCATAAACCTAAATTCAAATTCCACCGTCGTGGGGTGACAAATCCTAGAGTTTGAACTTCAAGTGAAACTACGATAACCGTCCCAAACCTGAACTTTAGTTCCTGCATAAAATTACAGAAGACTAAAACATCAGGAATTTCCGTTGAATGTTTCTCAAAAGGCCAAATCCAAAATGATAAACCAAAATGTTGATGTATTACTGGCTATTTAGAAATTAAAAGATCACGTTTGGTACAAAATAATAGTTTTAAAGCTATCACGGCAAACTGATTGAGGTCTGGTACGAGAATGTGTAAACAGTTGTTCAGATGGAGAACCACAAGTGTATGTAGTAATATCAGATCAGATCGGGTACTGACAGTATATCTTTTCGTTCCCACGGTAGACCTGGACACCTAAAGATTCAAATAATGTTTAATGAAAGGAGCAGATGTAATAGAATAGAATATGGCAACAAAAACGCGTCGCTTGGTCCATTTTTGGGCTGCTACCAAGGTCCCAAATCGTCTTGAATCAGCATCTTATAATACTGGAAGGTTTCTTATCCAATAATGCAGGACGATTTTTGTTTATGTCTCGTCGTGAGAGGAGATTATAGTTGAACTTTATGTTTCAGATGTGGGTAGACAAAAACTTTTTGCAGCGGTAAAATTACCTTGTATTCAAAGTTTCTTACCATGAAAGCAAAGATCCTGCTCACATTTCTGACGCTTTTTTCTACTTGTGCTTTAGATTGTCGGTGATAATAATGCATAAATCTCTTGGCTGCTGTACTGCTTCAATAGGTGAGTCGATTATCTTGTGTTGAAAATGCTGATTATCAGCACCGACGATCATTACTGAGCATTTATCAATGATAATCTGCATTTGCCAGATTTTGGTCCATTATAGTAAACGGTTGAGGTCTGATGGAATAGTTTCTGTATTTTTCGGTAAGCGCTCTGTGACAGGGTTCCGTGTCGTCGGCAAATTTGTTAATTTTACTGATAATTCCGACGTCAAGGTGGGTGATGTAGACAGTGATGAGAAGTTAGCCTAAAACGCTCTCTTGGGGATTCCTGATGTTACATGCGTCGAGCCACTGACGTGATCATGAATCGTTGAATGCGACCAGTGAGCCAGTTTTGTATTCATCGAGAGTAGTTACGTTGTATTCTATGTTCTTGTGAATTGGCCATTAGCTTTTCGTAAGGAACTTTGTCGGAGGCTTTTTGAAAGTGGAGGTAACTAGGTCGACTGCTTTTGTACAGCTGTATAGGTATGTGAGTGACTTCAAGAAAAAATCGAGGTTTGTGAGACAGCTACAGTTTTTCTTGAATCCGTGCTGGGTTTCAGTTATCAGGTTTTGCCCCTAGAGGTGTTTTATAATACTGACTTTGAGTAATCTTTCTGTTGTTTTACTAATGACTGATGTGGTTGTGACATAGTTATTGGGGATTGTTTGTTCCCCGTTTTGATCATAATTGGCGCAGATAGAGCAGAATTTCGGTGCAGAAAGAACAACAAGAGGCACAAATAATAAAAAAAAAATAGATAAGTTATAGCAGGATGAATATACATATCGCATGAGGTAGCAGGGAGGACAGGAGTATAATAGTTGACACTGTATTCTCTCTTATGTACGTAAATCGACGGTGCTGAATTTTCTACATTCGCTATGGGCTGGTTGACAATGAAGAGTAACATCAATATCTAAGTCCAATAAAATAAAAAATAATTGATTATCAATTTTGTTCATATTTTCATTGGAATATTAAATAGATGAATGACATCAACTGATTGAATGATAAATATTTTCAATTTTTCAAACAGCCTCTAACTTTTTAAGTCGAAATAAATTTAAAATGTATGTCCATAACAGATATGTCCAATATCATGTTTTCCGTTCCTGTGTGCTAGAAATTATATGTTGTTATTACAGGCTGTGTTAGTAATAGAGTAGTTATTGGAGTCTTTTCTAACATATGAGGTACTCAATAATTATCGTTAAATGAAATGCAAAATCAATTATTCACCCTAACAGACTATTTTATTTACAATTTTTGTGCATTATCTAAGTTATACAATTTCCAGGTATAATATTGATTAAAGCGGTTTAACATTTAGACAAGGAATATCTATTTCAGAGTTTCGTGAGGCAGGAAAATTTACAATGGAGATTGCAAAAATCTGTAAAGTTAAAAGAATGGTCGTCTGGAGAACGCTAAAGTGGTTCAAAGAGACTTGACAAGTAAATAATAGTTGGATAAATCCGTCCTCTAACCTCCAGAACCTCAAAAGTGATACAATCTACGAGAGAAAAGCTTAGAAAAGCCCAAAAGGATCCCTCAGAAATCTGGCCAAAGAAGGGAATGTATCCCCGTCGGAACCATGTCCATTATTTATCACAAAGACTTGAACGCCTTTCCTTAGAAACATTATGAGAAACAGCTACTGTCTATGAAAACTGTGGACAAACGTCTCACAAGAGCTGAAATCCTCTTCTCTTGTACCCGTGAAGACACGCTAACGAATTTTGTGCTCAGTGACGAAAAGATATTTTGTGTCCAGCAAAAATTTAACGTACGAAATGATCGATTTTGGTCTGGCACTGGTGAGAGGGACACCTGGATAGTCACTCGAAAACAAGAAGTGCCATCAATGATGGATTGGGCCGCGTTCACGGGAACCAAAACAAGTCTATTGGTTTTGTGGAAGAAAAGCTTATGATTGAGCAAAAATAAATTACCGCAATCACCTTCTTGCAGAATATTAGTTGAATTAGGCTAAAAATTATTGTAAAAAAATACTAGCGAGCATTTTTGAAAGACTGCATTGTTACATGAAGATAAGACAGCACCTGAGTAGTCGTTATCCAATCTTCCCCACTTCAAATCGAAGAAAGAATGACCTCCTTCAACATCAGACCTAAATCCTTTTGATTTCGGTATCTAGTTTTACTGGAGAGTAAGGCTTCTGTGACACATTAGCAAAATTTGACACTGATGTCAAAACTTGGAATAGGCCAAGATCGCCAAAAAAGTCATTCGTGACTCGTGCACATCCTTCTCCTAACGTCTTCAGCTTCTTATTAAATATATTGAATAAATATGTTAACTTACATCTATTCCGTGTTGAAGAACTATTTTGTTTTTAATTATATACATTTGTTTATTTAATAAGCATGGGCTCTAAAAATTCTAACGCAAATTATTAACATAACATAAATCTTGAGTAAATTTAATCGATTAGTGCAGCCTTCATATTAGTTACTCGACAACTGAAAAAATTGTATTAAGAATACTTAGCTTATGGTTTGAATTGACACGTGACATTTTTCGCAATTGTTCTTATATTTTCCCCTAAGAATACATATTTTTAAAGAATATACGTGCATTGATGGTGTTGCTCGAAAACAAAGAGCAGGAGCAATTTCAATTTAATAAATGGTTTGTGTTGCAAATGCCAATCTTACTATCTAGGCCTAGTCAAAAAACTTTCTGATAGCCCAATCGTTAATAAATTTTCATTTATCAGTATCATTAATAATATTCTCAATATCATCACTAATACAGAAAATGCAACTTCACATTAACGACGTTCTTTTTTCCTTTTTAATCTAAAAACTGACAGAAGCACCGCAATAAATCGCTAGGCTCTCATGCTACATCTGCCCCAAGAATAAGAACCTAAACGACAGGGAAAAACCCAAGATGAATGACAACAAATTGGACTTGTCATGTGGAGAATCTTTTTAGGGTCTCAACTTTAAAGAAAACAAGAAGTCCAGGTTCAAGTTCTGTCGTAAATTTGACCGCAACTTTCTTCTGTACCTCTTTCTTTTCACACCCGCTCGCGTCGCCAGGACGCAGCCAGTATGATATGCATAGGGGAATTTATTGGAGTTTCGTTTTCCATTGCGACATATAAAAGGTTTTCGTTGAAGTGACGTATCCTATATTAAATGTTTGGTTTCTTGTGTAGGTATTTTCATTTTAAATTGTATTCAAACTCTTTTTTAGTATTTTATATTCTTGCCAAGTACGTTTCAATGAACCTATTCTTGCGATGTATAATAGCTTACACATCACGGGGTGGAAATGCTGTACGGGGGTTTCTATTATCAGATTATTTATGAAACGTGGCTAATTAGCTGCAAGGGTATGCTCATAAACAGCACTCTACATATATTCTTTTCATTTCTTATTTTGGCTAGAAATATTCCTCGTAGAGAATGAGAACTCCTGTAACAATCTGACTTGCGTCTATATAGAAAACTTGTACGCATAAATAATGCTTCATCGGACCAAAGTTTCGCGCGTGTCTTGCCTTGTCCTTGTAAAATTTGTCATGTAAGTATAAGCATTCAGTTTCGTCATATTTATTCATAACAATATGATTTTTGCAACTATGGGCTTGTGGAATGACCAGTACCACATAGTACTGCAGTCTGCACTCTTGAGGAGTCACTTCGCTGGCTGACCCATCTTCCCGTTCATGTCTGGTCATATCTGCAAATGCAATTCGGTGATAATTTCTGCATCTGTTTTTGTACAAACAATACCCCAACTGCTTTTCGGCATCAGCCAAAACTCGGCACCGTGCTCCGATGTTCTTGTTGCCAATCAATCATTTGTTACTACTTCGATGATTGGTGCGAAGGTTCTCTAATTCTCTGCATTGGCATCAGCCATTGACAACTTTTCTACTGCTATGTGTGACTTCCTGGGTGAGCCTAAATTAAGGGTGAAATTCTGAAACTCCCTGATCGTAATTATTCATTCGCAGTTCGTTTTCAGAGAATCAATGAAGTTATGACAATATGTTGATTTTAATTAGTCCTAGTGAAGTAACTTATATGCATGTCGTAAAACTATTAACTTCCCTATGGGGAGATTGGAGGTAATAGCTATTTTAGTACCTAATAACATTTTCTACCGAAGTAACCAGTTTTAAAAATAAACCTTGAAATAAGTACAATGCCTTTACGTTGCTACATAAGAGGGTATACTTACACAAAATATAGTAGCTGGTTAATCTTTTTACACATAGTATTGATTCCATATGAATAGCATGGACTCTAAAAATTTATCTTCTTGTGTGGAAATATCCCTTAATTTATTGTAACGTTTAACAAATGCATTATACATATTTTCGGACATTTTAAGCTTTGGGATAGTGCTAGGTTGCGTAAATTTTTTAAACCTGAAGGCTGACTATAACTACTTTATATCTCGAGATAGAGCAGTATTTTTGCGTAGATCATAATTAGTTTAACTGTATTTAACTATATGATTTAAAACATTACAACGCTTACTGTCTCTTGTTAGATATCACCACCTAACTTGTATCACTACAGAAGATTTCTCCCGGCATAAATCTGCAGTTGTCCTCGTTGTAGTAAGTAAGTAAGGACATCAGGAATTCTCGTTTGCGAACATTCGTTCAAAAAAGCCAACTCTGCCTCTGAAATATTTCCCATAATTTAAATGTTCTCAATTTCGAACCGTGGAAATCCTGGAACTAAGCCTACTGGGGCACTAAGAGCCAGTGTGTCAGAGGACGTCGTGGTCATGCGTGTGTAGTGCCCGCGCTCCAGGGTCAAACAGGGGACCTTTTGATTCGTGAAAAGGGAGAGTCGTATGTTTTCTATGCAAATATTGGAACATATTTCATATCACAGTAAGATGTAAATTGTATTTTTTTGTTCAATAAGACAGTCATAGTTTTATATTGTTAGTTTTCATAGATTTACAATTAGTACCGGTTGTACATACTTCCTTTTGATAATCGTGTAAACAACCTAAACAATTTCTCTAGTTTCAACCCGTGGAACAAATTTTTGGATATAAACCTTTGCTTCTAAAATAATCAAATGTCTACTAAAAGACGATTCGGAATTTGAATATGGAGTGTTCACAGGTAACTGAGATTGGCAGTTTAATCATTAATACTTGTGTAATGAAGCCTCGTTATTAGTAATTGCTGGTGTTCAGGGGCTTCACATTTAGTCAATTGATCTGCAAGCAGCCAGTTAGAACAGCTTCAGTAATCAGATTCCATGGGATTTATAAAACTAATGACGAATGATCCGGGAAGGGCACAATTATTCAGATGCTAAGTTTTTGCTCTAACTAATGCATACGCGCGTTCATTTTAATAATTTCAAATGGATGCAATTCTCCGGCCAGGCGTTAATTCGGAGCTGGTTTTAAAAATCGTGGATGGTTGAAAATGAGTGTTGCTGACTCGGGTGGCTGACTGTATCAGAGAAGGGTATGTTGGTCAGGAAGGTATGAAGTTTGTTACGCAATAAGCAATGGGAAATTCATAAAAAAGCTTCATACATTGCTTTTAAAGCTCAGTGGAATCCAACTCCCATATAACTTTCTAATTTGAATTTAAAATGTGGATTGCCGGTTAATGTCGTCTTACAATTTAACATTTTTGGGTGAAGTGTCAGCGTTCACGCATCAGAAAATACTTGGCGCTCATTCTAACATGTTGCTCAAAGAAAACTAGCAATTTTGAAACATCAGTTCAGAGAATCTCTAAAATATTTCTAAAGTGTTATCATATTTTATTCAAAGGAAGAGTCCTCAGGAAGTGAAAGAATTTTCTTAATTCGTCTTCTGCCACCATTAAAAACAGTAAAATTATTTATTGATTTGCGAAAAAGTCTTCGGTTCGAAACTAAAATATAACCACAGTTCCAGCATAGTAACGAGACCCCACCAAATTTTGACCAGCTGCAAAAGCGTTGGAGCATTTTTTCAAACTTCTAGTTGAGACCTCGGCGGTTTGGGAGCGCAAACAGATCTTCCCACAAGTACCTCAATATTGGCCTGGGAGCGAAAATCTTTTCCATATTATGAACACGAATGCAAGTTTGAGGAACTGCTTTATTACATACATTGAGTGAGAGCATTTCACTTCAAGAAATCGGTTTTTCTTAACGGTTTACTCGTTCACATCTGAAATTTGTCGCCATGGCTGTAGAAGTGAAAGGCAGCAACTATGTTTGTGATCTTAAATTTTGAAGTTCAACGTATAGCTCTAAATGTTAACGCTTGTTGCGATGTGACCCACCGGTGGGTCACTCAGGTTAGGTTATGTAATTTTTTCAAAGCTTTCGAGTGACTGTATGTACAAAGTAAAGATTTGCACAAGCTAGGTAATCGCAACAAACGTGTTAATAAATGAGAGTAATGTTGGGTTGAAAGAACACATTCGTATTTAGCAGCGTCGAACGGGACTGTTTTAGCTGAATCCCTCGAAGTATGAGTAACGTCATCACTCGATGTCTGAGTAACGTCATCACTCGATGTCTGAGTAACGTCATCACTCGATGTCTGAGTAACGTCATCACTCGATGTCTGAGTAACGTCATCACTCGATGTCTGAGTAACGTCATCACTCGATGTCTGAGTAACGTCATCACTCGATGTCTGAGTAACGTCATCACTCGATTTCTATCAATGGCTGTGCAGTATTGGTGTATTGCACCAGCCAATTTCAGAACTACCAAACAAAAATGATGGAATAAATCAGAAAGGAACTCTGCGTAAAGTTGACAAGTGTTTCACTTTAGCACAACGCAATAACTTTCTCGACGTTTCGTGACTTTGGTAGTCTTTTAATGTATTTTTGATGATTTGATATCGTGATTTACAGCGTCCAAATTTCATGTGAAAGTTAGTAAAAACTTGGTGTTTCATCATTCCTTGCTATTAACGTGACCATTTCTAGTGTTACATGGATTGGAAGCTCATTATGTCAATAGGTGTAAAGCCTCATAAATGATCTTTTTGTTCATTTAGGAGATTCATGTCTGATTGACAATTAAACATGAAAATTTTNTCATCACTCGATGTCTGAGTAGCGTCATCACTCGATGTCTGAGTAGCGTCATCACTCGATGTCTGAGTAGCGTCATCACTCGATTTCTCTCAATGGCTGTGCAGTATTGGTGTATTGCAACAGCCAATTTCAGAACTACCAAACAAAAATAATGGAATAAATCAGAAAGGAACTCTGCGTAAAGTTGACAAGTGTTTCACCTTAGCACAACGCAATAACTTTCTCGACGTTCCGTGACTTTGGTAGTCTTTTAATGTATTTTTGATGATTTGATATAGTGATTTACAGCGCCTAAATTTCATGTGAAAGTTTGTAAAAACTGAGTGTTTCATCATTCCTTGCTATTAACGTGACCATTTCTAGTGTTATAATACATGGATTGGAACCTCATTGTCAATAGGTGTAAAGCCTCATAAATGATCTTTTTGTTCATTTAGGAGATTCATGTCTGATTGACAATTAAACATGAAAATTTTGAATTCTGAGACAAAAAAAATCCAAATTCTCTAATGAACGGAAAAATATTTTCCAATACTATTTGCATTTCTTTTTTTCTATCCTTCCTCCTTCTTTTCTTTCATTCCTGGTTTCCATTTTTTCTTTTTATTCCATTCTCCATTTGTTTTTCCTTTCTTTTTCCTTCCGATGACACCTTTTTTAATATTCATTTTGTCTTCCATGTTATTCTTCATCTTTTCTTTCCTCGGGCTTAGGAAGAGAGGGAATACCATGCAACTGACCTCTAGTACGAGTGTGTTTCCTTTCTTTTCGATGGTTCGAAATTACTTCATTTTTTGTCGCTTCAAGAATGATGACGCAGCCTTTTTGCGGGCTGCACGAGGCTGTGCCAAAAAGGCTTTGAAATTTTGAGGTTTTGAGATAAATGCAAGTTATTTGAACCTTCACTGAGCTTTGGTATCATGATCGCTTTCAAACTGCAAACTGTAGCTTGAGTCGTGAACATTTTAACTAATTTTGATTGCGTGCTCTGTTTTGCGTGTTTACAAAGTATTTTCCGGCTAGTTCTGATGTTAGTGTTTATTTCAAATATGATTACAGGTCATTTATACATAATCACCTGTTTCTCCAGTTTTTAAATTCACTATTCTCTCAAATTCCCACCGTCACCGTTGAGGTTTATAATTATTTTGGCAGGACTTGGGGAAAACATCTCGTGAGTTCGCTCTCGCGTAAAATCTTAAGTGTAAGTGGCCATTGACAATCCTTACTTTGTTCTCTGCGTTTTTTTAAAACAACAAAAATTAAAATCAAGCTAGAAATAAGTTTTGCAACCTGATTTTGTAATAGTTTTCTTCTTTACCAGCAGTTGTGAAAGTGCGTGTTCTTACTCACAAAGGTTAAAAATGTTTTCTTCTCTGACCTACATTTTTTCGACAAACCAGTAATTTCTTTACTCAAAAAAGCAGTAATTTTCTTGCTTGAGAAGCCAGTAATTTTCTTGCTCCAAAAGCCAGTAATTGTCTTACTCGATGCCAATTAGTTCGTAAAAAGTGTGATCATGAAAAGAAAGCATAGATAGCATAGTTCAAGCGCTGAGGGTTATTGTGATTTAGAAAAACAATATTTTCATGTAAGACTATAGCTCAAAGAAGAAGCTTCATTATCCCAAGGAAATTGTGCCTCATAAAGCTAATAAAGAAAACTGCTCGACTCGCCGACAGCTGCCGGAGGCTTCAGTCACCATGCCACAAGAGGTAAGTTTTAGCGTTACAAAATTGCAGCTCCTGCTTCAAGTGTGGCAAGAATTATTTAGAATGATATTTCAGTCCTGACCTTGTTACTGCAGTTCCCAGTCGGTCCCTGATTGTGTCCTCTATCCAGTGCAACAAATTCACCGTAATGAAAATGTGTGAAAATTAACTGAGATAGAAATATTTCCATGTGATGCACAATAACGGTTTGCTTTGAAAAATACAGCATCATTATTTTTGCTTCTCAAATAGATTTTTTTCATAAATGAATGCTTAACACGTTGCCTCCGATTGCCTAATTGGTGTAAATCTTCACTTTGTACGCATAGTCACTAGAAGGATCTGAAAAAATTACAGAACCTAACCTAAGTGGTACACATACGTACCACTTCGGAGTCAACGTGTTAAAACCTTTAACACGTTTGTTGCGATTGCCTGATTGGTGTAAAACTTCACTTTGTACGCATAGTCACTAAAAGACTTGGAAAAAATTACAGAACCTAACCTCAGTGACCCACCGGTGGGTCGCATCGCAACAAACGTGTTAATCTGCGCTTTAGTTGTTCGCTGCCCGTTAACCGCTGACTGTATGTGAGTGCATTTAAAGAAGCACCAGACTGTATATTTATATATTTATATTCTGTGCTTCTTTCGAATATGTACATTCTGTTCCTTCAATAAAAGAAGTTTGTAGTTCTAGTGACAAACGCAATCACTTGACGGATGGGGAGACAAGTAGGTGAATGAAAGTGTTGAAACTTTTCACCAATTTGTAAGATATAATGCAAATCTGGTATGCAAGCTCATAGTCAGGTAAAAGAACATACATTAGTGTTGATTAGATGATTCAATCTTCATTCTGTCTCACAAACTAACTTAATGCTGAGGATCTGAACTCGGGATCTCACAAACTAACTCAATGCTGAGGATCTGAACTCGGGATCTCACAAACTAACTCAATGCTGAGGATCTGAATTCGGGATCTCACAAACTAACTCAGTGTTGAGGATCTGAATTCGGGATCTCACAAACTAGCTCAGTGCTGAGGATCTGAACTCGGGATCTCACAAACTCGCTCAGTGCTGAGGACCTGAACTCGGGATCTCACAAACTAGCTCAGTACTGAGGATCTGAAATCGATCTCACAAATTCTGTGCTGAGGATCTGAAATCGATCTCACAAATTCTGTGCTGAGGATCTGAACTCGGGATCTCAAAAACTAGCTCAGTGCTGAGGATCTGATGCACC